>LPNX010631272.1:77437-303498 GCA_001517045.1 Pseudotsuga menziesii
CTTAAAATATGCCAGTTTGTTGACCGACACAGAGGTCAGCCAACTCCTCAAAACTGTGGCTAAGGAGTCGAAGAAAAGGGCAGATAAGAAAACCAAGGATCTAGTCGCCAAAAATGCAGAGGAAGTTGAGTTTCTCGGCAAATGCAGAGCTCTAGCACAGACGGTGATCCGAGCCCCTCTTGAATTCCACACCGATCGACCTCTAGAAAGGGCATATCAGCTTTTTGAGGGCATGGTGTCGACCATCCAGACCCCTACCCCCTCCTCAAAAAGAAACACAGCCATCTTTTATACCACTTCCTCACATAGAAAACCCTCGACTTCTATTTCACCTCCTCAAACACAAACACCTTCGACTTCCATTCCACCAACTACAGACCCAACTTCCACTACTGCAGGTACCCATGAGCAAGCAAAAGACAAACAGCAGCAGAAGAAACAGCATCATCCCAAACCATCCACCATGCGGATAAGCTTAAAAGATGCCAGTTTGTTGACCGACATAGAGGTCAGCCAACTCCTCAAAACTGTGGCTAAGGAGTCGAAGAAAAGGGCAGATAAGAAAACCAAGGATCTAGTCGCCAAAAATGCAGAGGAAGTCGAGTTTCTCGGCAAATGCAGAGCTCTAGCACAGACGGTGATCCGAGGCCCTCTTGAATTCGACACCGATCGACCTCTAGAAAGGGCATACCAGCTTTTTGAGGGCATGGTGTCGACCATCCAGACCCCTACCCCCTCCTCAAAAAGAAACACAGCCATCTTTAGAACCACTTCCTCACATAGAAAACCCCCGACTTCTATTTCACCTCCTCAAACACAAACACCTTCGACTTCCATTCCACCAACTACAGACCCAACTTCCACTACTGCAGGTACCCATGAGCAAGCAAAAGACAAACAACAGTAGAAGAAATAGCATCATCCCAAACCATCCACCATGCGGATAAGCTTAAAATATGCCAGTTTGTTGACCGACACAGAGGTCAGCCAACTCCTCAAAACTATGGCTAAGGAGTCGAAGAAAAGGGCAGATAAGAAAACCAAGGAGCTAGTCGCCAAAAATGCAGAGGAAGTCGAGTTTCTCGGCAAATGCAGAGCTCTAGCATAGACGGTGATCCCAGGCCCTCTTGAATTCGACACCGATCGACCTCTAGAAAGGGCATATCAGCTTTTTGAGGGCATGGTGTCGACCATCCAGACCCATCGCCAAGAGACTAAAATAGAATAACAAGAGGAAACTACCCGACTACTCCTAACATAGCACACTGCCTTTTCGGAGGCTTACAAGGTCTTACAGGACCATATGGAGGAGTCCATTGTCATCGAGGAAGTACTAAGAGACTGGCCTACCCATTATGGGCAGGTCTATCATCAGACCAGGCAGACACGACAAGGAATTCAGGCGTTGGAGGGCCGGAAGTCGACAGAAGCATAAATGAGGCAGACCATTGAAGAGCAGATTGTCATGGAGACCACCAAACTACAGAAGCTCGAACGAGAGGCTCATTAGTGGGTTCAGCAAGCCCTTCCAAACTTATACAAGGTCGACAACATCTGTCCACAGATGAAACGACTCCTCGACGCTGCAGAAGAACAAAACCAACTGTTGGGTCCCAACATGGAGCACACTCCAGAAAATCCCATGGCCAAAAAGATGTCGATACTATCAAGTCTAACTACTCTAACGATCGACATCCAAAAATCACTGCAGACATGGACCGAATTCCAGCATCATCTAGCCATCACAGCGCCAGCCATTGTTGAGGTATGCATCCAGAAGAGACCGACTATTCATCTGCACAGTCCACAGTCAGAGCAAAGTTGAAGGATTCGACAAAAAGTTCGTTTTGGTACCTCCCTGTTTCTTCGAGACGAAGAAACCTTTTGTTTGTGGGGGAGATGTAGAAGGAGTAAGTCGATGAAGTCGACTTGAACGAAGACCGACTTAGTCGATCTGCCGACTAAGTCGATGGTCCTACCAAGTCGAACGGCTGGCTAAACTAGTTAATTAAGTCGGCTAACTAACAGTCGTGTCGGTTTACCGAACCAACAGGTAGTTATGTTGTAACTGTTTCCAAATTGTATATATTAGGATGTTGAGCCAAGCAAAGAACTCAGTTCAGTTCTGTGCCTTGTATGAACTCATTGTGATAATATAATATTTTCCTTTCTATCTGTTCTCATCTCTTGTCTCTGTTTATATTTATGTATGTTTTAGTATGTATTATTGGTAACCTTATGTGATCTGTGAGATTACAACAATACTCAACAAAGACACAAATAATTACTATGACAATATTTCTAATTATTGTAGTAACAAATACAATGTTGGTATTATGTCATAAAATAATTTAATCAACTTAACATTAAATACAAACTATAAATAATATTACTAGACATTATGTAAGGATTCAAAGTCTATGACTTTCCTCATTTTGAAAGAACTCAATCTAGCGGAAGTTCTAAATTCTAGATCCACTAAATAATTACAAATTTAATGAAATATGTGTTCTTATAATGGGCACAATTTAAGTCATGGAAATCAGTGCATATATGGATCGCTCCCTGCTTCTTATCTACTGGAACGAGATTTGAAGCCCACTCCGTCAAGGGAATGGGATAGATAAACCAACTTTCAATAGTTTCTCTATCTCAGCCTTAATGGTGGGTGATTTTCTAGGATTCACTGCACGCAAATGTTGTTGAACCGTTTTTTCATCCAGAGACATTTTGATCTCATGTTCGACAATATGAGGGTCGATACCTGGCATTTATTCATATGACCAAGCAAAAATGTCATGAAACTCTTTAAACAACTTGGTATACTCCTTGATCTCATCGAGGGAACAACCCGCCCCAATGTCAACATTCTCAACCTTGCCAGGATCACGAGAAATATTGATAGGAATGGTTGGTGATAAATTATCCATGTTTCCATCAGTCATATTACTAGGAGAGCTTAATGGAACCATGGGGATACCAATCTTCTCACTAAGAATATCCCTGAAGTCATCACACTCCATATGATCAAGAATAGGAAGAAAATATGATCGATGATGCAACTCTTCCCAAGGTTGCTCAACCCCAGACATGGCCTCAAGAATAGCTTCATCTGATGGAAAAAAATCATTGAGGTAATCACGTGAGTGAGATGACTCTATTTCCCATGCAAGCAACACATACAAGTCATCCTCCTCTATTCGTGAAGAGGAAGAAGTAAGCTCTGCAACCTAATCAAGATGTGCTTAATACACCACCATTGTTGCAGCCAACGACACATCTATTTCAATGGGAACACTTGAAGTTCTTGGTGAAGGAAGAATTCAAGGATCTTCCATATGGGTAGTGCAAAAAGGCAACGAATTTAATGAGGATGAATCCCCACAAAAACTATACCCAATCATAAGAATGAGCGTAGGAAAACTAAAGCTTCTCATAAGACAAGGATACATAACTATGCCCACACTCCTAGTTGTCGGCTAAGAATGATCAATAATCGGGATAGAAGCTCCCAATGATGCATTGACACTTGGATTATGGAATGAATTTTGATCAATCATAACATTCTTCCCGTTAAACAGAAAGAATATCACTTAAAAGAGGGAAGAAGCTACGGCTTGCATACTATACATCCAATTCCTACTTAGTAAAATATTGTAGTCAAGCGGTGCATCAAGCACCTTGACCTCGATCGCGGTGATCTTCCCTCCCAATTGGACCTCTAGAGAAAAAATAATCTCATGCGACTAAAATGATATACCATCAAAAGCTATCAACATAGTGGTGGATTAAGACAATGTGGGATAACCCAAACCCTTTCAACATGGCAAAGACATCACGGAAGCAACAATGACTTCATCGATGACAGTACACTTGACAGTGTTGTTAAGACACTCTACATGAATCAGAAGATATAGGTAGTAAGAAAAGAGAGGATTCACTACCATGGTTTCATATTTGATCATGGTAGAAGAGTTATCATCACTAACCCCAAGAGAAGACAACAAAGATTTCCTCTGTGGAGGACAAGTCTGAAGCACTTTTAATGTGGAAATTGCACAAGGATTCTGGCCCAAATCGTCGACAACTAAATAGTTCTGGGTGGATCGAGCATTAGGAATGTGTCCCAAACACTTTAATACTCCCTTAGGAATGGAAGGTGGAGCGTTAAGTTTATCCATAGGATTTTCAATTCGGAAAGGGCTCTCGGGTGGGGAAGGTTCCTTCCCAAGGTCTGGTTGTGATGAACCATAATCTTTTGCACCAGTCACAACTTTAACAGCATGCACCATGTTGATGCAACCATGACCATTATTGGCTTCCTGTGTATTTTTATTTCCACCTAATGCACAACCAGGATCAACGGTCCTCGAGTTCATATTTTGATTGTTGGGTAAAGGATTACTTAACACAGCTGGGCCCTATGCTATGAACCTCAAAGCATATTCCATACAAGGGCACAAGTGAGTGAGATGGTCATCCTTACATAACTTGCAAAAAAAATTCACCTTATGTTTAGACTGCTTGTTCCCTCCATCATTATTGTTCTTGTCATTATTATTAGAATTTTCGTTCTTGTTCCCACCCTTATGATTATTTTTTCCTTTTTTCTTATTCCTTATAGGATTCTAGTTGGCTTTCGGGTTCGTTGATTACACGGAAAATACATTCACCGATTGGGTAGGTTGAGATGAAGCTGTAGCTTGTCCCGATGCAGACAAGTCAATTAACAATTGGCTCACTTGTCTCACAACCGAGTTCATAGGTTTGGTACTTGTAGAGCCCACAATACCATCGGCATGTGGCCTAGGCTTTATATTGGGGTTGAAATTGGACCTAGGAGCATTAAGTATAATCTCATACAAAAATTTGTATTGAGCAAAGATCAAATCCAAATCTTGTGTCCTAAAAATAGCTTGTTCCTCATTTTAAACTTTGGATGTAGAAACATCCTTTGCGATGTAAGGTAACAACGATTTGAGGAACCACTCAAGAAGAAACTCCGGTGGTATAAAAGTTTTGACTAACCATTTCTATCTATGCCACTCTTGAATATGATCCAAAATGTGTGTGGCTTTATCTTCTCAGAAGGTCGACAAGAATTCGGTACTGACGTCATAACGTACAGGTAGCTGGAAATGATTAAGGAAAGTCAGCACAAGATCATCAAATGTAGTATAAGACCCCCCAAAAAACTCTATATACCATTTCACTACAAGACCCATTAGGGTGCATTGAAATAGCCTCAAACAAATGGAATTGTCATGTAAGGAATTGGAAGAGGACCAAAGGTAGAAAGTGGTGACATGCTCACTAGGATCTTCACCAGCCTTACCTTTGAACTTGGGAATGTCTAAAGGAAGCTTGGTAGGGACTTTCGGCCATGCTGGTTCATGAGACACACGATCATTCATCAATATCGACAAGTGAGGTAAGTTCAATGTCACAAGGAAAGGGAGCCTAGGTTGAGCCGGTCGATTCCATGATCCCTAATTATTTTGATTCATGTAAGGTTGATTGCTATAAATACCATGGCCTTGGCCATAATAACCTCCTCCCATTTGAACCATATAGGGTTTCATGGAAGCATTGTGATGTGGGGTACCTTGATTATGAGGTGCTATAAATCCATAATTAGAAGAGTAAGCGGGTTGTTGATACCCATACCCATAGGGTTGGTAGTTTTGTCCATACTGTGGTCCATAACAATGTCCATGAGAAGCTCCATAAGGTGTTCCATGGGATGTACCATGAGAAGGTCCACAAGGTGGAACATGAGATGATCCAGAAATAGGTACATGACCTATTGACACAACAAGAGTTACTCGACTCTAAGATACAACCGTGTTAGTAGTTGCAAAATGAACATGGACAGTAGCAACATCCTGGCCTGAAGGCCAATGTGAATTAAGGGGGATGAGTAGTTTAAAATGCATTCGAAGGAAATGGGTTTGAGGATGAAGGGAAATGTGAAGGAATGTAAGTGGTGTTCCCAATTTTCACTCGTATTGTTCCTATTATCTGAATAGGATTACTAACACTAGGCCTAGTAAGAGCATGTGAAAAATCCTGCACCACCAGGATGGAAGGTGCAATTGGACTAATTCCATGAAACCTTTCTGCATGGAAAATAGTGGGAGTGCCCTCAGGCATAGTGCTAGGGTCAACTTCTAACTCAACATGATATGATAGACAAAACTCAAGAATATGAGGTATGCCATATCTAACATTACTAGTGCTTGTGGATTCTTAGTGAGTGTCGTTTCCCTGAAACCAATATCGACGACCTATGAATGATAGATCATAACTAGATTGTGAAGGATGGTCATGTATAGGATCATATGTGCTAGCAGGATCTTGCTCCCCAACTTTGTGAGGTGGAGAAGACATATTTGTAATCTCATACTCATGATCTCCCATGGTGTGTGAATCAAAATGAGAAGTAGTCCACCCGGACTATCTGGTTCTCTCTCCCAAAGGACGAGGAGACGTGGAAGGAGGAATTCCTACTAAATGAAGAGAACAGTGGGGTGCCACACCCAAATCCAAAATGACTCAAAAAATAAAAATACTCAGTCTAATTATGAAAACCCTAGACAAACTAGTGTGCACAGAGCATACACCTAATAATGTAAAGCCAAATCACAAGCAAACCAAGGGTAGGATATGTGAGCTCCCGAATGAAGTAGGTATGTCTTGTCTAGGAGAGGATTAAGACTCACATACACAACAAGCAGAGGTTCATAATGAATTACAGTGACCCTTAGCTTCAACGCATATAGCGACTATGTTGTCTGACCCCTACCTGGACAGGACACCTGCAAAATAACCTTTGCAAATACCTCCTCAATAACTTAGGTAAGGCAACTAAGGTCACCTTGATATAGTCAATGCTCAGGCAGATACTCATAGGAGGGATTGAGTGTATGGGTAGGGTAACAAATACCAAAGCCTGAAAGCACAACTAGTACCCCAGGGGTGCACCAGAAAATACCTCAAAGGCCCCCAGATATGAATACAACCATGGAAATATCTTCAGTGCTAATCAATCACAATCAGGGGCCATCCCAATCATAATTGCTCACATTTCCTCGTACTTAACTCCCTTGTAAGAAGAGGATACTGAGAAACACTAATTATATAAAGGATTTCACACTCTCACCTGGATAGACACCTAATTGTTTTGTTTAGTGGTCTTGGAGAATTGATTCATAAAGAACTATTCCAAGATCCTAAAACCTAGTCTTGTTGGTGCACCCTAGAAAAGAAAAGAGTGTAATTCATTTTATTATACATTGATTTTAATTGTCTTTATTACTCAAAGGGTAAATGGTCATGTAACTCTCTTTTCCTTTTATGTGCTTGATTTTGAAATCAAACTCACATAAAATCTCCAGCCATCTAGCTTGCCTAGAATTTAATGTTGGCTGATCAAACAAGTACTTCAGACCACAATGGTTTGTCCTTAGTTCAAATATTTTTCCCATTAAATAATTCCTCCACATCTTGAGTGCATGTACTATGGCTGCAAGTTATAGGTCATCAATAGCATATTTATTCTCATGCTCCTTATATTTTCTTATCTCATAACATATAACATTGTTGTCCTGCATAAGGACTCCTCCAAGCCCTTGTCTGCATGCATCAGTACAGACCACAAAATCCTTTTCTAGGTCTGCGATATTCAATACTGGCACACTTGTGAGAGTATTATTCAACTTCCAGAAGCTTTCTTCACACCTTGATGTGCATTCTAATTTTATTCCCTTCTTTTGCAAAGAGGTGACTAGATGTGCAACCTTGGAGAATCCCTAAATGAATCTCCTATAGTATCCTGTAAGTCCCGTAAAAGATCTTGCATCGGTCACATTTCTGGGAGTAGGCCAATTCGTAATGGCTTCGATCTTCTTAGGGTCTATAGATATGCCCTCATATGAGATAATGTGAGCCAAATAATGAATCTTGTCTCTATAGAAGTTAACACTTGCTCAACTTTTCATACAATTGATGTTCCTTGAGAAATTGCAATGTCAATATCAGATGTTATCCATGCTCTTCCTCGTTCTTACAATAAATAAGAATGTCATCCAGGAAAACAAGAACAAAATTGTCCAAATACATGCTAAAGACACTATTCATAAGGCACATAAATGTAGGTGGTGCATTTGTGATACCAAATGGTACCACTACAAACTCATAATGCCCATACCTTATCCTAAAGGTTGTCTTATGAATGTCTTCATCCTTGATTCTTACCTAATGGTAACCAGATCTCAAGTTGATCTTCGAGAATACCCTTGCTCCTCTCATTTGATCGAAGAGGTTATCAATCCTAGGAAAAGGATATTTGTTCTTCATAGTAACCTTGTTCAAATTTTTGTAATCAATACACGACCTGAGCGTGCCATCTCTCTTCTTCACAAATAGAACTGGTGCTCCCCAAGGAGACACATTCGGCCTGATATAGTTTTTCCCCAACAACTCTTGCAGTTAAATAATCAGCTCTAGCATTTCTGATCTGATCATCCTCTAGGGTGTCTTGGACACTAGTGCTGCTCATGGCACAAGTTCAATTGTGAAATCAATGTCCCTTTTTGGAGGAAGCCCTGGAATATCATCAGGAAACACATCCTTGAATTCCTGCAACACATGAAATTCCTCCACCCTAGGAGTCTCATTCTCTATTGCCTCCAAAATATGAGCTACATACAACTAGAAACCTTTCCTATAGAACTTCTTCAACTGCATTGCTGAAACCTTCCTTACTGAAATCACCTTTGGAATTCCTTTCAAAACTCTTGGGTTCCCTTATTCATCTATGCATTCAAAAGTCTTATTATAACAGTCAAGATTTACCCTGTGATATTCTAACCAATCCATTCCAATGAGAACATCATAGGAACCAAGAGTTAGAACATTCAGATCTACACAAGTAACCAATCCATTCATGACAAATAGACATTTCTATACTACTTTACTAACCTTTCTCTTAGTTCCAGTGGCTAGCTGAACTAACCAATATTTTCTATGCTTTACTCTCTTAAAAGAACAAATCTCCACTACTCTAGTGGTAATGTAACTATGGGTAGAACTAGGGTCAATCAACATAGAAACATATTGCTCCATAATATTACCTGTAACTTCAACCATATTTGACTGGTGATCTACCTGGTGGTCCTCCAGTGCTACATAAATCCTAGGGACGACCCTTACTACTTGACCCATTGTTTTTGCCTCTTGAATGTTGTAAGTTGGCCTTGCATTCTCATTCTCAACTGGACAATTCCTGCGCATGTGGGGTCCTCCACATTTCCATCATTGGAGTGGTCCTCCTTTCTATTGTGGTTCCCAAGGATTTTCTCCCACTACTCTAACTGGCTACTTCTCAGGTCAGGACAGTTGATTTTGCTGATTATTGAAGTTAGAAGGTTTAAAACATTTCTTCCTTTGGTCAGACTTCTCGTTCTTCTTGTCCTTCCGTGTCTTATGATAATCAAGTTTTCATTTGCTTTGATAATAGCAATACTTATCCTTCCTTATTACTTCTTTAAGAGTTCTAGGTTCATAAAACTCAATTCTGTCTTTGTAAGATTGAGACAATCCACTCGGGAAACGATGGATTTTCACTTTTTCATCTTTGATGTACCTAACATGTCTCAATAGTTCCAAGAAATTATTTTCATATTCTTCCATGGTCTGCTATCCCAATCTCAACTCATGGAATTCTTTAATCTTGTCATCATAGTACCTATCAGAGACGTACTTCTGCATGAAATACTTTTGGAACTGTTTCCACGCAATCCTTCTTTCATTAATCTTTTTCACTTGCCTAACGTGTTCCCACCATATGGATTCTCTTCCAGTCAAATTGAAGATGGCTACCCTAGCCTTCATATTTCCAGAGTAGTCTTGGACTTGGAAATATTTCCTCATCCCAAGAAGCCAAGCTTCAACTTCTTGTCCATTGTTTATCTCACCATTAAAGGTAGGTGGCCTTTCCTTCTTAAATTCATCACATGAATGGTTCTTGTAACACCTCTTCCTCTCATTCCTATGAGATGAAGAACTTGAATCCCCAGTGGATCCTCTAGATTCATATGAATCATTAGGATATCTCTTCCTTCTTCTGATACTGCTCTTACTACCTTATGGTCTTACCATTCGGTCCCTAGAGTTCATCTACCTCTAAATTTCGGTCAAACTTTGCAGCATGGCTTCATTCAGCTGATTCCGATCATCTTGAGCCTTAACCAATCTTTCATTATCTACACTATAACTTTGCATATCCACCCTTGGGCTTCTCATGGTGGCTGCAAAATCTGGGGGAGTCTCTTGAAATCTCCTCCCATTAGACTCTGTCTCAACATTTTCCAACTCAGATGTTTTCTCCCATAACATCTTCCTCATGCTCATAGGGATCCTATGCATCATTCATGTTGTAGGTTCTCATGGCTGAACCAAAACTCACTTTACTAACTGCACAATCTGGAATACTGCCTTTGAGGGTGACTATAATTTTGAAAAATGTGTTAATAAAATAAAATTTGTTAGCTACAAAAAATTCACATGAATCATACCTTACTTACTGTTACAGCTGATTTTACCACACATGGTTGACCACACTTTTATGGCCTTCCCTATCCCTCTGGAAACTCTTTGGACCCACGGACTATTTTTGTACCTTTTATGTTTCCAATATCATCCCTAAAAACACCTATTATTTGATGTATGCGACTTTTAATCCCTTTCTCGCATATATACATGGATATTACCCTTAAACTCGCATACATCGGAATGTGTGCAAAAGGCCAAATATTTTTGAAGTTTTCCTTGATGTGGATCTAAGTCACTTGTCTCTTGGCCTTCCATATGCCTCAATATCAATCATATTTTACCTTCCATTACCCCATTGAAGCACTATATAAGGAACATTGGATACATTGAAGGAGAGGAATTGAAGAGCAAGAAAACTATAGTACATTGTTGTCATAGCTTGCTTATACTTGAGTCTACATCCCTTTGTCCCTTGGAGCACTTTGTGTTCTTCCCAAGCTTTCATTTTCTTGTGAGCTTTCTATCAAGAGATGGAGAATTGAGGTGGTGGAGGACTAGGTGGAGGACTTAGTTTCTCCAGTTCATAGATGTTCCAACAAAGGCTGTCACTTAGGTAATCTATGATTTACCTAATAGAAATATCTTTTCCTCTCCAATGATGTGCATTTAAATGAATATTGAATCCACGGATGTGTTTAATTGCTTATGTATCATTGATTGTATATGATAGAGTAGGCCTAACACTGTATTATATAGCATGCTTTCCTTGTTTTACTATTGTTGAGAGTAAATTGCCAAAGCAAGTGGGATTGGAAAAAGATCAATGGGGATCTACTACAACTGTCCGGAATAAGTTATGTCTCAAGATCATTTAGTGTTAGATGTTGTATTTCTCTTACATATTGGGAAGGGATTGATTTCTATGGTTTCTCTTTTTTTTGTGGTACATGCCAATCCATAGGAAGTTTTCTCCATAACAAAATTGGTGACTCAGCTGGGGAATTTCCTAGCTATTTTTATTTAGGGGTTTTCGGCATTCAATGTGATTCTATTGCTCTAATTTCTTTGTTTCTATGTTGGGTCTGGGGGCATGATTACCCAGTAGAGTCCTATAGGAGTAAATTTTGTCTCATCTTGTCCTTTTACCTTATTTTTCTCTCTTTTTCTTCTTGTACACGGGTTTTTCTTTCACAATCACATGTACACTCGGGTTTTCTTGGAATAGTCGCATATGTATGCAAGTTTACTGAGAATAGTCACGTATGCCATTATTTTTTTATTTTTGGGGAAGATTAAGTGTTGCTTGGTGAGTTTGGATGATTGTTGAGTCTTCTTTGATGCTCTTGGAGTCTGTATATCCCCTCTACTTCTAACCAGAGACTCTTTTTTATTTGATTTTTGAAAATGTTCTTGTCATTTCATTTTCTAGTTTTTGTTTTGAAATTAGTGCATTAGGTCTCTTTTTCCATAGTACTTGCTTGGTTGTTGTCTATGATTGGTTACATACTCTGAGGGTGTTAGAGTCATATTTTTTCTTTTTATCTCATTTAATTCAAAAATACAAAAACATTTTGCTTTTTGCATAGTTATTCATTCTTTGCATTTTGCATTAGCATGGTACTTGCATTAGGTTTGCTCGGTGAATATTAGCCAGATTTTCATATAGGAATGATTGCATATGCATTTGAAGGAAAAATTTTGCACTTCATGTAGTAGCATACCCTATTTTTCATTCAACACAGTGCATTTGCATTGATTGTTAGGTGTGCATTTTATTTATTGTTGTGTCATAACATCATTACTAAGGTAGTTGATGCACTCATCAATAAGGTGCAGGAAATGCATGTGGCATCTCTTAGTATTTTCTAACCATATTTGAGATAGCAAATTGTTAATCATACTGCTGGAGATGAATTGTATGAGCAGGTAAAAGACACATTGTAGCAGCAAAGTCTTGAGAAAAGGTATGAAGGACATAAATTGGAAGAAGATGGACTTCTTACTTATAAGAACAGAGTCTATATTCCAAATGTAGCATATTTGAGGAGAATGGTTATGGACAAGATCCATCAAGCTCCATATTCTAGTCATTAAGGATATCAGAAGACAATTTCTACATCCAGAAAGCAATATTTTTTTTCAGGAATGAAAAAGGGATATGGCTGAGTATATTTCAAGGTGCATGAAATGTTAGCAGGTAAAGGTTGAGAATCAACACCCTACATTTTTGTTGCATCCTTTTCCAGTTACACAATGGAAATGGGAAGTTATTTCCATGGATTTTCTTACAGGATTTCCAATGACTTAGAGAGAGCATGATTCCATCATGGTTGTGGTGGACAAGTTGACAAAGGAAACACATTTTATACCGGTTAAGTCTATGCATAAGACTGATGCCATTGCAAATATATTCATGAAGGAGATTTTCAAATTGCATGGATTGCCTAAGGCAATAGTCTCTGACAAAGATGTCAAGTTCACTTCCAATTTTTGGAAGGGGTTGTTTGCATACTTGGGTACAAAGTTGAAATGCAGCACTGCCTACCATCCTCAGACTGATGGGAAAACAAAGAGAGTAAATCAATTTCCTAAAGACATGCTTCACATGTATGTGATGGACAAACCAACCAAGTGGGAAGATTACTTACACTTTGTAGAATTTTATTATAACAATGGACAGTAAGTATCCTTAGGGATGATTCCATATGAAGCTTTATACGGTAGGTGATGTAGGACACCAGTGAGTTGGGATAATCCAGTGAACAAGGTTGTGATTGGGCTAGAATTTCTCAAGGAAATGGAGCAAGAGGTTGTAAAGATAAAGCACAATATGAAAGTATCCCAGGACAGACAGAAAAGATATGCAGATAAGCATAGGATGAACAGAGAATTCAATCTTGGGGATCAGTTTTACTCAGAATGAGAAAAGAAGAGTTCCTTGAAATTTGGAAGTTGTGACAAGCTGTCACCTAGATATTGTTGGTCATTTGCAGTGCTTGAAAGAATAGGGCCAGTTGCATATAGACTTACATTTCCTGCTAGCACTAGAGCTCATAATGTTTTTCATGTTTCTTTGCTTAAGAAATATGTACATAATTCTAACCATGTGATAAATTGGGATGTGATTTAGGTGGGACCCAAGGGACAGTCCCAAATTGAGCGAATGTGCATCCTCGACAGGAAAGTCACAATGCTCCGGAACTGAGCCATAGGGTAGGTAAAGGTACAATGGGAGCACTACAGTCTTGAAGAGGCAATGTGGGAGATGGAGAATTCCATGCAATTGGCACATCCATTTTTGGTTAATTCTATGGAGCACTGAGGCGATGCCAGTGTAGCATTTTTGTTCAATTTTGTAAAGAACTAAGGACAGTGCTATTGAAGGGGGAGGGGATTGTAACACCTTGGTTTTGACCCCATTTGCATTAAATGTATATGATGTATATATTGTAATTAATCATGCTGTGGAGCTACAGGAAAAATCCCCACCATGGATTATTGTTTTATGTTCCAGCGATTAAATCAGTGCCGATGGTATTTTGTGCTAGCCAGGCACATTCTTATTTTAAATTACCATGTAAATATGCAATTAATTAAAAACCCACAACCAACTATGTCAATGCAACAATAATGAGAAGGGGTATGATTTCCTAAGGATAAGGGGGGGTGGATATTCAAATCCTTGGGGCCAATGGGGAAAAGCCAAATGTCAAAGGGGGAACCCATAAAAATTGTCAACTACCTTTCTTGTATTATTCACCCAATAATTTATTTCTTCCAGAAATTGGTTGAGTTTGTTATTGCATGGGATGGGCAGGGTATGACAACCCAAAATTCGAATTGGAGAAGCCATTAGTTTTTGGGAAATGCGTTTTGAATCATTTGGCAAGTAAAAACACAAAAAACATATTCCATTCTACCATGATAGGATGTTTTCATGTTTTCCTTCACGTGAGTTCTCTTAGGCATCTAGAACTTCCTGTGTGTGTTTTCCTTCCACATTTTTTGTTGTTGGCTTCAATTTCTCATGGATGGGAGGTCATTTTTGTAATTCTAGGGATTGGGTTGGTTTTCCTCACGTTTTTGGAGCTTCCAGTGCAATTTACGCTCATGATTTTGCAGTTTCATGCATTGTTACCATGGCTGTGAAGTGTTTTTGTTAACTTCTAGGGGTTGGGATCTCTGTTGGGTGTTTTGGTGTAGTTTCCACATGCCCCCGGTGGGGAATTTCGGTGTTTAGTGTTTCCCAATGAGTTGGAGAATATATCCATGAATTTTAGGTGTTGTTGAGGTTGTTTTGGCCACATTAGAGCCATAAACGACTCTGGAATTCGATTTTCTTAGACTGAGTTGTTTCTACCTAGTTTCCATACTCAATTTTGGTCTCTTTGGTGTTTTTCTTTTAGTCCAGAACTATTATTTCTATGTGCATATCTTTTGTTGGCCTTTGAACTATCTTTGGGTGTGGAAATGGGGCCTGGGCTTGCTTGACAAACCTAGTGTGTGCAAAAGATTCACAAACAGAGTTAGAGGGATGGATTTCTTCTTTACACCCCCTGAATAGCACTAGAAGGGAAGGCATAGCCCAAGGGATTGTATAGCAGAGAAGGGGATGCTTCCTTGTGCTGGGTGTGTGTGGATGTTTTAGAATTCAGGATAGTTCTCGTGCAGGTGTCCATAGCTCTTGGATTGAGCTCACTATCTTAGAATCCAACCTTTCTAGCTCCATGTTATCCTGAGAAAACCAACTGTGTTGGATTGGTTGAGTTGTGTATCCTTGGCTATGCGCGAGCCTTCTAGTTTCCCCTTATTCCTTGTCGAATCATGCCCAGCTTGGGGGTGGCAATGCTGCAAAGTGATTGATGAGCACACTGGCCTATGGTTGGGTGGAACGCTGTAGCAACATAACTAGTTGTAGGAAAAGATTCTTCTAAGATAAGTATTCTTGTGTTTAAATCCTTGCAACTGTGTTTGTTTTATAAATAAATATGAACATGTTAAAGGTTGTGAATGAATGAAATTTCTTGAGTTGTTTGATAATAATTTATGCATCTGTGTATGATTCTATTTCATTTCATTTTGTTTTAAGTTTATAGGGCATAGTTTTCCTAGATAGTTGGTTGTTAGTCGCGTCCCCTCACCAGTAGAAGGGTGGATACATGACAGATCGGCACAAGACCACATTTTTCACTGAATGGGGTTGTTTTCAATATACAATCATTCCCTTTGGGTTGAATAATGCACCAGTGATATTTTCTCGGGTGGTTGTTGCTGCGTTCAAAAATTTCATTCAGAAGTTCCTGCAGGTATACATGGATGATTGGTGTTATACCAAAATCATGTCACCATCATGTGATAAGACATTTGACATACCTACTTTCCCTAAATCCTAGCTTCTGGAGTGGAAACTAAATGGTTTTTCATCAATCCATCATGCAAATTCCTAGTACCACGCATGCCCCTTTATCCAGGAGCGGTACCCTTTCTCGCACTTCCTTTCATCAATTATCCACAAGTGGTGCCACCACCCATTTCCCTTGGTCCATAGGTGTTTATTACGAGAACCGCTCTGTCATAGAATGAGAAGCATGGTACCCTGGGTAAAAATGGAAAAAAATTCTCGATGCTTCTAGATGATAAGCCTCATGTACTGCCTTATCCCTACTATTGTGGGTTGGTTGAGCTCGAGATCCCTCATCCTAGGATCTTAGAGGCCACATCACCCACTAATTTCTCAACCATCTCTATCCATTAAAGCCGTATAAATAAGAGCTCATAGCCATGGTTGAGTGGGGAACATTGAAGGAATTGTTATGCTGTTGGATTGATTCTTGGCCCAAGATCATTTAGAGAGAGCATAGAGAGCTAGAGTAAGAGCTTTTGGGGATGAAGAGTTGGTTTCATGGAGATGCATGTCAACACTAAGGCTTGGTTGTAAAATTCTTCATATTTATAATGCAAGTTGATTTCTATCCCACATATGATGTTGTTGTTGTGATTTCACATATATATGTTGCTAGATTCCTTAGTCACTAGCATAGATTAGTAGATCATATTCTGGTTTCTTTGATTCATTTCCTGTTGAGATTTTTTGCAGGTACACAGGTGAATTGTCAAAGCCTTGTATTCCAGATATCGACAGCGTCTAGGGAGAGTATTCAACCTCTATCATTTATTTGTTCTGGATATGAACCATTCAGACTAGTGGAACACCTTGCTGTCTACAGGAGGCAAAATATTCCAGCTAACAAATTTGGCAACTTCACTGGGGAAAGTCCTATCAGTTGTTCTGATCTTCCTTAGTCTGCAACTCTTGTTCGAATCCAGGCTCCGTTTTCTTCAACTCTTTTCAGTAAGATCTACTTTCTGATTTGTATTATTTGGATTTCAAATTTCCAGATCCCTTCAGATCTGAATCATTTCGGTCTTTTATGCTCTATTTCCATACTCAATTCGACAGTATTTTCCTTGATCTAGCATTTTTATGACTAGATCCTTCGTTCTCCTTGTTTTTTGGTCATCTACAAGGAACTGCACATGTTCTGCTGGAAAAGAGCAGTGCCACCGCCTGAGTCTAGTTAGCCAGAAGTGGTGCCACTACTTGATTCCAGTGAGCAAGGAGCAGTTCTACATAAAAACCACCTACTAGCAGCTTCATCTACGTGGTGCCAGGTATGCCCTATTCCAAACTTTGTATTTTGATTTCTGTGTTTTTTTGTCTTACTTTTTTATGAAAATGAATTGTACTTTTGAAGAAAAGTGCTCCCTCATAGCCCATAGGGGCCATGAATTGCATATTCTACCATCGCTTTAATTGTTGTATTCTTTCTGCATTCAAGGAGAGTTTATCGTTCTTGCATTGGATTTTGCATTATTTTCTTTGCTAGAAACCTCTTTCTCTTTTCTGTGGATATTATTCATTGGAATTGGAAATATACATTTCATTTTCATGTGTAGGCTTTGGTTTGTTTTGGACTTGGAATGCATGATTGATCCATGTTGTTTTGAGTCTTCCTTTGCTTGGGGTGATTTTTATTTCCTTTTGCGTGGTGATTTTTCCAGTGCTTGGTAGGAAAGATTGGTTCTTCATTTCCTTGTATGTTTCAAAGAGAAGCTTTAGTTTTCTCTCTCTTTTGCTTTAATTGCAAGTTTGTTGATCGATTTTCTTCTTTGTTTGTGCATGATTGTTCAAGATTATAGATCTTACTTTCATTAAGAGGAAATATCTTTTTTCAACTTTGTGTGCATTAGAGATAGATTTGTTTGGAAACGTTAGTGAAATCATCTTTCCATTAAGTTTTTATGCGTCCTTTTCAAGCATGAAAAGATAGGAAACATTTATTATATGTTTGATGTTCTCTAGACCTCTTTTTTATTTTCTTTGAAGATTGTTTGGGGTGCATTGATATTTTACTTCTTGTTTGAAAAGATAGAATTGCATTTGTATTTGGGTGTGCATTTTTTGGGAAGAAAAGTAAATCTCTCTCCCTCTCTTAGGTAGAATTTCATTGAAGGGGAAAACTTGCATTATCATATAGATCAGTGTGCATCTTCTTTAATTTCAATTTTTCACTCCATGGTTCCACCTAAACGCACAAGATAAAATTAATGGTAGTACTAGGTTAAAACTTTTAGCAATTTGAGTGATAATTTAGAGATGTGTTCAGGCGTCGTTAAGCATAGGAGCTGTCATTACTTGTCAAAATTACATCCCGAGACTGGCGCGGTTCTTCCACGTATCGTCACTATATAGATCGACCTTTCATGTACCCTTGAGGTATATAGAAAGGTACTTCACGTACTCAATTGTATATCGGAAGGCCCCTTGTGAATGGTTATGCATTAGACAATACTACTATCAATTTGAGCTTCCTTGTACCTTGCATATATCGGGAGACCCTTTTAGGAATCCTCAAACCATCTGAGTTATCCTTTGGCCTGTCCTGTGAGATTCTTGACTCTTATCCACTCCTTTCACATGTTGTTTGTTGCTTTTAGTTTTATTAGTACTTGCTTGTGCATGATAGTCAGGGGGTTATTATAGAGTTTAGATATGGCATCCTTATCTGGGACTACCACTCAAGAGGTCCCTTTCCAAGGTTTCCTTTTGTATTCCCTCCAAGTGAAGGTATTGGTCCTACCTTTATTGCCACTCTAAATCTTCCTAGATTAACTATAGGATTACCAGTTTGGCTATTTAATCCGGTAATTCTTGCTACACCTAATGTCTCAAATGTCACCTCTCCTTCAGGGGAGGATCGACCTCAACCTAATCCCTATCCTTCTTCACCAGTTGTGGCTTCATCCCTTTCTTCTTCTTCACTTGACCAAAGCTCTATGGTTAGTATTCATGTGGGTAAGAAGAAGAAGAAGAAAGAGAAGAGTAATAAGAAGAAGGATAAGAAAGAGAAAAAGCAGCAACCATTTGCTCTTGATGGTGCTTGTTCTAAGAGAACGCCCAAAAAACCCAAGTTCCCTTGTAAGCTTTCCAAGGGGGGCCACCTTCTTAAGTAGTGTCCTGGCCTCTCCTGTGTACAAGAAGAGTGGTGTAAAAGTTCCAAATCGTATATGTCATGAAACTTTGACCATCATGTTGATTATACTCCCTCAACCAGTGACCCATTGGTAAAAGGTTGTAAGGGTAAAGTCTTGTATCCTTGTTTGATATGCAAGGCTATGCATCGTACTTTTCTTTGTCCATGCATGGATGAAGCTTCCCATTGGTTGGAAAATATTACTGATCATCAACAGGTGATTCCAACAAGTGATAGTAAATTATCCCTCAATCACCCACTGGTTGACTAAGTGGTCGATTCATATTTATCTGTGGTTGATCCCACTCTTCCTCTGGAGAGTGAAGTTAAAGTGGTCGATTTGGTGTCATTTCCACCCAATCCCACTCTTTCATCATATAGTGTTAAGACTAAATTAGTCTCTTTGACCAAATCTCCATCTTTTCTTCTCTTCTAGTAGAGAATGAACCAAAACCTACCGAAGTTTTTATGCTTCATTCTGGTTGTTCTTGACAATAGGAAATTTTGTCTATTTCGATAGAACCCTCTCCGAGTAGTGAGGTTATTTCCTTTGACTGGAGTAACCTAATAGAGTCTCATATTCATTTGAGTGTTCCTTTCCAGATAGTTGTGAATGTTACTGCTAAGAGGATACTTCGCACTATTGTTGATGAAGGGGCTTCTTTTGGTATTCTATCCTCAACTCCTTGGAAAGCTTTAGGTAGTCCTCAACTTGTGCCAGCTACCGATCAAATATTGGATTTTAATCGTAGGCCTACTGCACCTTTAGGGACCCTTCCTTGTTTACCTATTACATTAGGAGGGAAAACTATTTGTATTGATGTTATGGTGGTCCAAGGTCCTTTAGATTTCAATATGCTCCTTAGACGTGATTATGTGTATTCCATGAAATCCGTAGTGTCCACACTCTTTAGAGTTATGCATTTTCCCCATGATGGGAAGATTGTGACCATTGATCATCTTTCCTTTGTTACACCTGACCATCACATTACTCCTAGTAATCATACTTCCCTGAATGTGCTGCATGTTCTTGTGGTTCCTTCCCCTTATTCTAGTTAAATTCTTCCCATTATAGGTAAAATGGGGGGCATGGATCTAGTCTATGGACATCATAATGGAGCTCAGATACTAGGTTTTATGAAATGGGGGCAACCTACCAACCTATGGATATCATGTTTGGTAGGAGCAGGTTTTAGAGCATAGTTTACTTTTGGTTTCAAGCTTGCATAAAAATGAAACCATGTCTAGAGCATAGTTTATGCTTTTGGTTTCAAGCTTGCATAAAAATGAAACCATGTCTAGAGAATAGTTTACGCTTTTGTTTTCAAGCTCGTTAAAAAATAAAACCACTCCTTAAGCATAGTTTACACTTTTGGTTTCAAGCTTTCATAAAAATGAAACCATGTCGAGAGCATAGTTTACTTTTGGTTTCAAGCTCGCTAAAAAATAAAACCACTCCTTAAGCATAGTTTATGCTTTTGGTTTCAAGCTTGCATAAAAATGAAACCATGTCTAGAGCATAGTTTACACTTTTGGTTTCAAGCTTGCATAAAAATGAAACCATTCCTGAGCAAAGTTCCCATTCTATGTCAAGCTCGTTAAAAAATGAAATAACACCTTGGCCATCATGTCAGTTTTTCCTAGGAAAAGTTCCTATTCTATGTCAAGCTTGTTAAAAAATGAAATGGATCTCCTCAAGCATAGTTTACCTTTTGGTTTCAATCTTGCATAAAAATGAAATCATTTCTAAGCATAGTTCATTTTCTATTTCAAGCTCGTTAAAAAATGAAGTAGGTTTCCTTAAGCATAGTTTACCTTTTGGTTTCAAGATTGCATAAAAATGAAACCATGTTCCAAGCATAGTTACCTTATGTTTCAAGCTTGTGTAAAATTGAAACAGATCCCTTTCCCTTGATTTGAGTCTTCACTTTAGTGTTAGAACTTGAACCTTCGCCTACCCAACTCTCGTTATTCCTACCCCCTAGTGAACATTTTCACATTAGTAACCAGGTTTTTAGGTTGGGTATGGAAGAAGAATTGTCAAATGAAATGAAGCTTGGGGGGCATGTCAAGCCCCTACCAACCATGTTAGGGGTAGGCTTCGCTAGCAACCATGCTAGAGGCAAGATTCCAACCTCTGTATATCATGTTAATGGGATTTTTCAAGCATAGTTTACCCATTGGTTTCAAGCTTACATAAAAATGAAACCAATCCCTGAGCATTCTTTCAACTGATCTTCGAGCTCATTAAAAACAGTAAGATGGTGTTGAGCTTACTTTTCATTTTTTGTGCTCTGGTTAAAACATGAAAAGTGGTTTGATTTTAGTTTATTACTTTTTTGTGCTCTGGATTCAAACATGAAAAAGGTTAATGGATTCCTCTTTAAAATATTTTTAGGCTCCCTAAGTACGAAAATATCATCGAGCGATCTTGTCTTCTTCATGCTTGTTAAAGTATTTGAATAGTCATCTGTCTGACAGTAGGTTATCTCTTTCTTGGTCTGGATAGGACTATTTACGAGAAAGGAACACTCCATCCAATCATGACTAGAAGAGTTCTCTAAGGTACGATTTTATAATTTTTCGGTCCTTAGAGACTAAATCATACGAAAAAGGACCCCCATGATTCTGTATTCATTCAGACTCTCTAAACACGAACGATACCGAGTTTTCTTTCAATGGACTCATTAAATTAAACATTGAGAGACCTGTTTTGGAATGAACCCCTCCTCTGTTAGGTTTGTAAAACATATGAGGCTGGACTTATCTTCTAATAAGCTATATCGAGTGTTTGTTACACTCTTTGAACTCGTAAAACTGAAAAGAGGCACTCATCGATCATGATGGGGGAAATGGGAAGGGTATCATTTTGCAAATAAGGGCAGTTGTTTGTTGTTACCTTTGAACATGGCACTTGTCTGCACAATCATGTCAATTAATTGGGTATTCAGTTGATTTCCATGATGATCTACTTTCATGAGTCATGCCAATCCTTTGAGTCTTTCAAAAGAATGCATTGTCCACTATGGCATTGTGTATCTGTCCTGTCTAGTCATGCTGCCAAGTCATTTTGTTGTGCCACCCGATGTTCAAAGGAGATATGAAAAAGTTTTACATCTGTCGTCTACACAGTCTTTGTGTCAGTATCTTTGAGTCAGTCATATGGTTATTACATTCACATCATTCCAGAACTATGTTTTGAGTTTCATGTCTTCGATGTGGGACTCATCATGGCCCTTCTTCAACGAGACTATTCCCGTCGACATCAGCTCATCATCCGGGAAATAGTCTTAGAAATAATATTTAGTACCTTGAGATTTGTATGTCTTAATGATAGATTCTCTTGCTCTCAACATAGGTTCACATCATTGACCTTTGATCGATAGAATTGACTGGGTGTTCGACATCAGGACATTTATTTGCACTCAATATATTGTACTAGGGTACCTTGGAAATCATTGACATTGATGGTGATCTCCCTTGCACTTGTTAATGATTCACATCATTGGCCGATAATTAAGTGGTTTTTAGCATGTTCGACTTTAGATGATTGTAATCCCATGGATAGAATCATACTTTGTGGAAGACGAGACGAAGACCCTGGGCATTTGTTTAAAAGTGCTTGTTGCTTTTTCCCCAGGTTATGATGGAGTTTTGTATATCTAGCATGGATCCACATTTGTATGGTTGTGGCTATGCTCAAATTTGTGTCTGTATGACTAGATCTACATTGTATGTCTGGTAGCTATGTCCAAGTTTGAGTCCTCTATCACATGGATCTACAATGTATTCTAGTAGCCATGCTTGTTTATTCCTCTCATGGATCTACCTTGTATTGGTCTGCAACTATGAGTTTGGTTACTTGTATCTATGAGTCAACATACTGATGTACTATAGATGCTTACTTGACTGCATACTCCGATCGAGCCAACATTTTCATCTCCTGGCGATGACTTGTTCTTAAATCTCTCGTTTATCGTATCACTCTAAGACTCATGCTTAGGGGGGCACCCTGTTATACAAAAATCCTATCACCATCATGTGATAAGACATTTGACATACCTACTTGCCCTGAATCCCAGCTTCTGGAGTGGAAACTAAATGGTTTTTCATCAATCTGTCNTGTGCATGCCCCTTTATCCAGTAGTGGTACCTCTGCTCACACTGCCTTTCGTCGGTTGTCCACAAGTGGTGCCACCACCCATTGCCCTTGGTCCATAGGCGGTTATTACCAGAACCGCTCTATCATAGAAGGAGAAACATGGTACCTTGAGTAAAAAGAGAAAAAGAGAATTTTCTCAAGGCTTCTAGATGATAAGCCTCATGTACTACTTTATCCCTACTACTGTGGGCTGGTTGAGCTCAAGATCCCTCATCCTAGGATCTTAGAGGCCACCTCACCCACTAATTTTTCAACCATATCTATCCATTAAAGCCGTATAAATAAGATCTCATAGGCATGGTTGAGGGGGGAACATTGAAAGGTATTTTTATGCTACTGGATTGATTCTTGGCCCAAGATCATTTGGAGAGAGCATAGAGAGCTAGAGTCGGAGCGTTTGGGGATGAAGATCTGGTTTAATGGAGATGCATGCCAACACTAAGGATTGGTTGTAAAATTCTTCATATTTCTAATGCAAGTTGATTTATGTCCCACATATGATGTTGTTGTTGTGATTTCGCATATATGTGTTGCTAGATTCCTTAGTCACTAGCATAGATTAGTAGATCATATTCTGGTTACTTTGATTTATTTCATGTTTAGATTTTTTGCAGGTACATAGGTGAACTATCAAAGCCTTGTATTCCAAATATATACAGCATCTAGGGAGATTCTTCAACTTGTGTCCTCTATTTGTCATGGATCTGAACCATTCAGACCAGTGGAACACCTTGCTGTCCGCAGGAGGTGAAATATTCCGGCTAACAATTGGACAGTTTATGGTTTGGTTAAGGATCATTTAGAAAACCTACAATTGATGCTAGAAAGGTGTCAATAGCATAAAATTGCATTGAATTCAAAGAAGTTCATTTTTTATGCGCCATTCGAGATGTTGTTGGGACACATAGTATGCAAGCAAGGTCTGTTGGTCGACCCTACGAAGATCGTGTTTATTCTTAGTTTGTCAGCATCGAAAAATGTGAAGATGGTTTGTGCAATGCTGAGACACATGGGGTACTATCACAAGTTCATCAGAGGATACACTGTCATTACTGCCCCTATGGAGAAGCTGTTAAAAAAGGATGCTGCATTTGAGTGGAATCAAGAGTGTCAGGGAAGCTTCGACACACTGAAGGCCAAGATGGTATCAATGCCTATAATTGTATTCCCTAGTTGGAACAAGGAGTTCCATGTCCATGTTGATGCCCCTTCTATTGCATTGGGGGTAGTACTTGCATAACTAGGTGAAGGCGACCTAGATCATATTATCCCATTTGCAAGTAGGAAGCTATATATTTTGTTGAAAGAAATTACACAACCACTAAGAGAGAAGGCTTGGCGATGGTTTATGCATTGCAGAAATTTAGGCACTATCTATTGGGCGATCACTTCAAAATGTTCACAGACCACTCCGCTTTGCAATATTTGGTGAATAATCCTGTGCTGGGGAGGAGTATCTGTCAATGGTTTCTACTTTTTCAAGAATTCAACATTGAGATAATTGTCAAACTAGGATAGCTCAATGCTTGCCCTAATCATTTGTCTCGCATTGAGACAGGAGAAGAACCTACCAATATTGATGATGGATTGTTTGATGTGCAACTGTTCTAGGTAGAGATCAAAAATGACCATTATGCTCGAATGATTAATTTCTTGGCAACTAGAGTTTCCCCAAAGGACCTGTCGACTAGTCAGAAGAAGCAGTTGGTAGTGAAGGCTTCCAAATTCCAGCTGATTGCAGGGCAATAATACAAACTTGGGCTAGATGAAATCTTGTGATGGTGCATCTTACCACATGAGCAAGGACATATTCTAGCAAAAGTGCATGTAGGATTCACAGGAGGCCACTATGGAAGAAGGGATATTATGCGTAAGGTGTTGTGCACTGGGCTATGGTGGCCTACTTTACATAATGATGTATTAGATTATGTGTGGTGCTTCAATGTCTATCAGCGTGTTGGAAAACCATCACGGTGGGATGAGATGCCACTTGTGCCATAGGTAAACCTACAACCTTTTGATAAATGGGCCGTGGAATTTGTGGGTCCAATTAATCCACTAGGAAAGAGGATTGGTGCAAGGTACATCATTACAACAATTGACTATCTGATAAGGTGGGCGGATGTCGTGCCAATTGCGAATTGCACTGCTATGATAGCAGTAAATTTCATATTCAAGAATATTGTGAGACGGTTTGGATGTCCCAGGATATTGATGAGTGACTAGGGCAGTCACTTTATTAATCAAATGGTGAGAGCACTAACCGAGGAATTGTAGGTGCAACATAATAAAAGCACACCATACCATTTGTAGGTGAATGGGACTGTCAAGGCCTTCAACCAAATATTGGAAACCACGCTTACAAAGGTATGTAATGCTAATCATGATGACTGGGATTTGAAAATTCCAGCGGTACTACGGGCATATTGCACCACTTGTAAAAGGTTGACGAGGTAGACACCTTTCAAATTGGTATATGGGCAAGAGGCGGTCATGCTTATAGAATACATTGTTCCTAGTTTGTGTATTGCTACTAGAACTGGCATGGATAATGAAAAAGCACTAAAGGAGCACATTGCATAAATAATCCAGCTTGAAGAGGACCGCTTTATCGTAGGTTTCCACCAGTGCATCGAGAAATATCGACATAATGCATGGCATAATCGCTATATTAAGAATAAGCAATTTACACAAGGAGATTTGGTGTTGCGTTACAATAGTAAGTTCATGAAGCATCCAGGTAAGTTACAAATGCACTAGCTAGGCTCATATCTAGTTTATTCAATTACTTCTGAAGGTGCATTCCAATTACAACAATTATATGGTGTGGTGCTACCAAAACTTGTGAATGGAATCCGTTTGAAGCCCCATAGGATGGGGCCCAAGCCGCGCAATGCTTGAGGCAATGCGCAAGGGTAAAATCAAAAAAAGAGAAGTGGGCCCATCAGGGGGGAGCATAGTTAGTTAATGGGTCGATGAGTTAGTAGAGAATAACTATTTAGCCATGTAGAATAGTTCAGAAGGGGTCACACGACAGCATGAGGTTGTACCAAAGGAAGAGGGCTGCGACAAGGTGGTCTGTCAGATGAAGGGAATGTGACAGGTACAAGATGATGCATCTGTTGGAGGCTATGCTAAGAAGATATAGCCACAACATGAAAAAGGGATGATATTGTGCGATAGGTAGTCATGAGGGAAGAGTGGCTCGCACTATACAAAAAAATCTATGACGGTGACCAAATGCCATGTCATCACGGCTGTCAAATGTCACATCATAATGGTAATCAAAGAAATAAACAATGGGATGGTTGAAATCATCAGTTAATTATAGCAGATCTAAATGGTAGGGTAGCATAATTGATGGTGTATTTAGCATATGCATGAAGGATCTTGTCTTAATAATGCCTTGAGTAATTCATGATGGCATCTATGTTGGCAATGGTCTTCTAAGCTGAGGACTAGTGGCTGTCTGAAACTCATTCAAAATTACTTCACTGAGTTAAGTTGCAGAAGAGTTGGGTTGGGTTGTTGGAGGGAGCTCCGCTACGTAAGGTCATGGTGGTTGAAGGGGCAATGTAGACCTCCCTAGATACTAGGCAGCCTATGAGTGATAATTTTTTCCCAGTAGAGGTTGATGAACAAGTTGTGAGTAAGCAGGTTAGTTCGACTAAGATAGGTTTCTATGGCGAAGTCATCCTTGGCTTTGTTTCTTCCAGTTGGTCTGAGGCGCTGACTTAGGAAACCACTAGGAGTCCGGATGGAACCATAGTTCCTGTTGCACTTGACTAAGTCTACAGGAATAGGGCCCTGGTTCCTTCAAGTAGCCTTAAATGAGCCCCAAAGGACCAAGTGGGAAGATGCCGGCTAAGCTTGAATGCAAGGAAGGACTCAGTGGTCAGATGTGGCCTAAGCCAGCTTGCAAAGAAGAACCAAGTGGACAAAAGCGGGGCTTCAGACTCGGTCGACAGAAACTTTGTGAAGGGAAAAAACAAATGGAGAATGAGGTAGTATTCATCAAAGTTGGAACATGATGGCTTCCCTGGTTACATATAAGTCTAGAAGTTTGATTAAATCCTCTATAGTTGACATGAAGGAAGCAGTTGTTGCCAGAACTGCGAGCCGACAATGCATATGTGATAGTTTTTGCTTTTCAGGATCGAGAAAGACACCATGGCTAGCTGACGTGGCTGGAGGATGAGCCACAATAGTGTTGTTGATCCCATGTTTTTTTATCATTTTTGGTAGTTAAATTATGCATTTAAACATATTTTTTGTTATCTTTTTACATATTTTATGTCATGTAGCCCACTATTCAGCCCTAGGTATGAATGAATTTAAGGTTTATGTAAAATCTATCTATTATTATCATTTTATGATTTTATTGATTAAAATTGACATTATTTGAAGCACATTTGATATATTAATTTATGTGCATATTTGTTTGTAGGTTATATAGTCTTTTGGAAAAATTAACAAATAGACATGCATTTAGCTGAATATGCGTGTAGCATGTCCAGCTTACCATCCAGCTCGTTGATTAGACTGCGCGATATTCATTGGCAGGTTTCCAGGAATTAAAATGTTAGCACGAGATTTATTTTGCAGACCTTAGTGTGCTAACAAACAGACAACGCGTTTAGCTAGATATACGTAGAGCATATCTAGCTCACTATTCAACTTACCGTCCATATCGCTAACTAGACTATGCACTGTTTAAGATAGATTTTGAGTGTTAAAGCATGAAACGGTTTTGCAAACTGTTTATTTTCCATGCGTATGGGTGATAGCATGGATCTTGTTCTAGAAGACTCTCCATCACGCTGCCTCTGCTCGACACCACACCACCAGTCCATGCATTTGAATGATGGAATGATTTTCATTCTAGAAGACTCACCTTCATGTGCTCTCCTCTGTCCAACACCACTCCACCAGCCGTGCTAAAGAAGGATATGTATGCTACATCACACATGTTGAAGAATTTTGTTTTCCCTGAAGAAGGAATAGTGTTGTGCATTGGTGTTTGATCAGTCGATTACAATAATGGTTGACTAAATTTAGAGAGTAGTTGACCACTAAAGGGTCGAATTGCTCATCCCTATAAACATTGTATATAAAATCCTCCATGCACAGAGCTAAAGAGTTGATCATTTCATTGGTTAGATAGTCATTTTTAAAGAGAAGAACTCTATACTTTTGTTCCATATTTTTATTAAGAGTTGTATGTTTTGTTTTTTATGATTGCGTTCTAGTAAGCATCAGCCATACACCACCCCTAATTGCTGAGAGCGACCCTCATCAACCAAAGGTTTCTTTTCTTGTAGTTTCATTACCTTTCTTCTTTTTGTAGTTAGTTTAATTTCTAGTTTGTTTCTATTACTAAATTACTGTAAATGTTTATTTCATTTGCTTCATGTAATGCATTTTATTTCTGAAGTTAAATAGCTAGTTGTGTGCATAGTTTTCTTTCAATTTGCTTTCAGTCATTTTATCTCCAGCTTTACTGTTCAGTTTATTTGCAAGTAGATAGAATAGACTACTTTTTAGCAAGGTAAGAATAGATTCAATTCTATTTATTTCCTTTCCGTATAAGTTTATTTGAATTTATGTTTGTCTCTTAATTATTGCTTTATGTTTATGAATAAGTTTAAGATTATTTCATTGTCAAATTTGATTAATAAGTAGGTTTGTTTAGTGCCTCTCTGCATTGTATTTACATGTGCATACATTCAGCTGAAGATTAGATCATTTAGGCTATTTTATGTAATTTTAATTGTGCAAACTGTCATTTGGACAACCTGTTTAAACTATCATTCAGTCACCCCTTTCAGACCTATAGTTCAGTTTGTCATTCATCCCGTCGTTTCGTTTTTAGTGTTTTTAATGTGTTTTGAAATTTTTTTAATTTATATTTCTTTAGTATTTGAAGTATGCTTTGACTATAATAGTTAGGTGGTAGTTCTATTTAACATTAAAGTTAAAATTAGATTGTTTTAGATTGTTTATTAAAGTCTTATTCTTATCCCTCCCTCTTTTCACCTTGAACATGTTTTGAGCTATGTTATGTTTTGTTTCTTGAGCATGTTTATGAGTCCTTTTACTGTTATATTGTTTTGTGCTCATGCCTTTGGATTGATTTATTAGTTTGCATGTAAAATTTAGTATTAGATGTGTTATCCTTAGGAAAATATACTAGTACATTATAGGTTGTTCCTTTTTCATTGTGTGATTACTGAAAAAGAATTGTACGATAGAAATCAAATCCATTCCTATAAATTTTCCTACTTATTTATAAATTAGGCCTTCCTTGCATCCTAGTCTTCCATTTAAAAATTTAATTGTTGATAGTATCCTTTTTAATATAAAGTTATTTGCTTATGAAATAAATTATCAATTATTTAGTTTCATATTATGTTCAAGTTCAATTACTTTAATAATTGAATTCATAGGAGTTTGACTCATTTTTTCATTTTGAAATATTTTTCAATGTTTTGTTTGTTAAAATATTTCCAGGACACCATAGGAATCTCTCTACCTTCACATATATTTTTTGTCAACTCTAAGCCTACCAACCCCGGTCGATAATTAAATATTAGGTGAATTAATCTAGACGATAGAACACCCAACATTTTGGCGCCATTGTTGGGGAGTTGTTATGTAAGGTACAATAGATATACTTCTTTATGAAGCTTAGTAATAGGCTGGTTGTGGGGGAGCGGTAAGATGAGAGGTAAGAACCTGCGCATCTATTATAACATGCACCCCAAAATCTAGCAATAGTAGTAGCATAGGTTTTTCTTTAGTCTAAAGTTTTTCATGAGCATACTTAGAGATCCTCAGGGTAGATTTGTTAAGACAGGAAAACTTATTGAAATTCCTACTAACTTATATAGGAGACGTAATACCCCAACCAGTAACTTGGAAGAAACGTATCGAAAGACGCCTGTAGGAAGTAGTTCTACCCAAAAACCTAAGGAGACTCTCTCAGGAGATCTTACAAAGGAAGCCATAGAAGGATAAAGGACCTTGGCAGGAGCTCCTAAGGACCTAATTCCTAAGGAAGTTCAAAAGGATCAGCCACTAGGAACCTCTAACCCTCCACTAGTATTGAATCCAAATAATACAACTTTTTCACTAGTGGGAGATCTGAATTTCGTTGACTTTGTTGATCCTTACCAAGCAAAATCTCTCTTTGAAAAATATGTACATCCAATTATCTCACAAATTGAAACATCCATGGTAGAACCTACTATCATTCTAGGATTCAATAAATACACGGTTGATCAGAGGAAGATATCTCCCAAAAAATAACGTTGGGATGCCCCATTATCATCTCGAAAGGAGCCTCCTGGGTATATTTATGTTAAAAAACCAGCCTATATGGAGAGACATGAAGAAAACAAAGATCATGATGAAGTTAGAAATTATGAAGGAGAAGGGGAAAATCGAACTGAGGTTACCTTGGGGTTTCCTATTTTTGACGCTATGCAGGATGTAACTATGAAAAACATCCCTCCTTCCTCCTTACTACTTTGTCACAAGGATGGAGAGGAAAACCATACCCTCAGTCACAACATGTCCCTGCAATTAGTCATCCTTACCCTCAGTCACAGCATGTCCTTGCACTTAGTCATCCTTACCCTCAGTCACAGCATGTCCCTGCACTTAGTCATCCTTATCCTCAACGCCAAACACATTTCTAGAAAATTTATCCTATATTTGTACCTCCAATTCCTTTCATCACACAAAAACCTCATCACTTCCAGAACACAAATCCTCCTCGACCAGCATTATTACAAGCACAACCAATACCTAACTCAAATAATAAACCAACTCAAGATCTTAACAACATTGAGTTGCAAACTCTACCATCGTACCTTATTTCGACTGTACTTGTACATGAGATTCAATTACAATTTGGAAGAGTTGTGAATGACAAACCCAAGTCATCGGTCATCATTCATGAAGCAAATGAAGAGAATTCAAATGAACCCCTGAATGATGTCATTTTGGAAGATGTGAAAATTTTGAATATTTTAGTACACACCCATTCTCCATAAGAAACTATTCAGTAGCAAAGAGTTCTTCATTCGCAAAAAGACTAGTGATAGAAAAACCTATAGTTCATCTAGAGTATGACATTTTGAATGAATTAAAGAATATCTGTGTCAAAATCCCTCCATTACAAGCTGTCAAGGACATACCAATCTAAATCAAGTTAATAAAGGAGATATGCATTAAACTCCTAGGGAAGAAGCAAAAGGACCCTCTCACAATTCATGTTATAGGAGAGATGTATGAAAGTATGACAGATCAGTCCTGGATTGCAAAATATACAAATCGAGGATCCCCAGCAGTGACTGTAATTATAAACAACATCGCCATAGAAAATACATTAATCAATTTAGGATCTACCATCAACATGATGACCACCACAGTATTAGAAGTTTGACAGGTAGGACAATTTCTGTAACTTGCCCCTTCCATCCTAGAACTACTAGACCATAATACGGTAAAAATTGTTGGAGTCTTGGATGACATTATCATATCAGTAGCCTCATGGGAATACCTTTTCGACTTTATGGTCTTATAATCAAAGGATCCTTCTAAAGAGAATCCTATTATCTTGGGAAGACCATGGTTAGCTACTACAAATGCTTTAATAGGATGTAGGGATGGAGAGATGACCATTTCCAATGGGTTGTCTACACAGAGACTTATTTTATACCCCCCAACACAACCAATAACTGAAAAATCATGGTGGTTAAATTCTTATTTCAAGGATGAATACTTTGATGACCTCTACCTCCCTAGTGATTTCTTTTGGGCACTTCAGGAGCAGACCACTGAGAATGTATTAAACCAGTTTGTTTCTTCAACAACTTGTACATATTTTCCTCAGCCTTTTGCTCAATTCGATCATATTTTTGGAGACGAGTTTCAAGAGAATATGTATCTCTCAATGTTTATGGAGAAACCTTGCGTTTTCACAATTCAAGAGCATACAGGACCCTATACCATACCTTTTGAGGTTGGCTCTGAGAAATTTCTACATATAAACACAGGGTTAAGTTAAAACCAACAAGCACAACTGCTTAAAGTTATTGAAAAACAAGCTGGAGCATTTGCATGGGAATACACTAATATGAAAGGTATACAACCTGACACCTATATTCGGACCATATTGATATGCATCCAATCATTTCACCTATAAGGAAGCTGCAGAGGAGGATGCATCCAACTCTAAAGCATATAGTAAAAGAAGAATTACAAAAACTCCTCACTACTGGTTTCATCCATCCTATCTCCGATAGTAAATGGGTGTCTCCTTTAGTAGTAGTCCCAAATAAACTCATAGGGAAATGGCGCATTTGTGTTGCTTTTAGGGAGCTAAACAAAGCCACACTTAAAGACTACTTTCCTTTACCTTTTTATTGATCAAGTGTTAGATACCCTATCAGGTAAACAATATTTTTCCTTTCTTGATGGATAAAGTGGTTACAACTAGATTTTAATAGCACCTGAAGATAAAGACAAGACCACTTTTACATGCCCTTGGGGAACACACACTTATAGAGCTTTTCCATTTGGCCTATGTAATGCACCTACCACTTTTCAACAAGTAGTCTTCGGAATTTTTTTTGATCTTATACATGACTGTGTGGACGTATACATGGATGATTTTGCAACCTATGGAAATCCCTTTCAAGAATCTCTTAACAACATCGAGAAGGCCCTAATCTGATGTCAAGAAATGAATTTATCCCTTAGTCATGAAAAATGTAAAATGTTACTGACAAAAGGTATAGTTTTAGGACACCATGTTTCCTCCCAAGGAATTAAGGTAGATCCTGCTAAGATCGAAGTAATTGTTAGCCTTCCCTCTCCAAAAACTCAAAAAGAGGTAAGAAAATTTCTTGGTGATGCAGGCTATTAACGCCGCTTTATTGAAATTTTCACTAAAATAGCTGCACCAATGTTTAAACTAATTACAAAGGATGTATAATTCCAGTGGACCGAATCTTGTCAAAATGCTTTTGAAATTATAAAAGCTAAACTATAGGTGGCACCAATACTTAGGGGTCTCGATCGGGCCCTTCCTTTTCATATATCCAATTATGCCTCTAATATGGACATAGGAGGAGTTCTGGTTCAAAAAGAGGGACAAGAACCTTGTGCCATTTATTTTATTAGAAAGAATTTGAATCTCGTCGAACTAAATTACACTGTTATTGAAAAGGAATTTTTGGCAGTAGTTTATTCTATTAATAAATTTTTCCATTACATTACGGGTTACAAAGTTTTTGTACGTACCAATCACTCTTCCATTATATTTCTAATGAATAAACCAATTACTAATGGTAGAGTGACCTGGTGGATTCTTCTATTGCAAGAATTTAACATGACCATCATTGATCGACCTGGTAAAGAAAATCTAGTAGCAGATTTCCTCTCTCGCATTATGGATGCTCCATGCATGCATGATGGACCATGTGGAGGAAATTTTTATGATAAGAGGATGACCATTAGAGGAAATTTGAGTTCTAAAATGGGCCTCCTAAGAAAAATAATAAAATAATAGTTAAAATAATAAAATAATAGTTATTAATTTTGGAGGAAGAATGAAACAAAACTATTTTTTTGCTTGTATTTTCGACATATCTCCCTATGGTTTTACTCAAATTCTGAGCGAGAGAGCTTGTTGGATATGAAATTTAATTCCAAATCTAACGAGTACCCACACTTCATACTTTTGATGAAACCTGCTACCCCAAAAATAAGAAATACTTGAAAAAACATGATGATGATGTCATCATCATGTTAATTTAGGTATTTCTTATTTTTGGGGTAATAGGTTCTATTAAAAGTATGCAGTGTGGGTACTCATTGTATGTAGAATTAAATTCCACATCCAACAAGATCTCCCACTTGGAATTTGAGTAAAAATACGGGGAGATATGTCAAAAATACGAACAAAAAAATTAGTTTTCTTTTATGACAAGTATGTCAATTCAACCATTATGGTTGACTCATTTTATTGAAAGTCTATTGGTTCCTGCATTCCAACTCACAAAATTTATTGTTGGCACGTTTTCTTATAAGTCCCATTTTAGACCCTAAATTTCCTCTAATGATACAAAGTATTACATTTTGGTTATTATTGGCCAAGCATTTTTAAGGATGCTGCCAAATATGTCAAAGGATGAGATAGTTGCCAAAGAATGGGTATACCTACGTCATGTGATCAGTTACCCCTACAACACTAAGTCATGATTGAACCCTTTGAGAAATGGCTCTTGATTTTGTAGGACCAATTTCTCCCATGTCTTGTAAAAAGAAGTATATCCTGGTTTGGACAGACTATGTCACCAAAAGGGTAGAAGCTAAGGCTTTGTTTAGGGCTATAGAGAAAGCAGTGGTAGAATTTATATATGAAGAAAAATTCACCCTGTTTGGTGTACCTAGAGAAATTGTCATAGACCAAGGTACTCAATTCAATTCCAAATTAATGAAAGAACTTACTACAAAATATGGCATCCAACATTGCAAATATTCACCTTATCACCCTCAGGCTAATGGTCAGGTACAATCAACCAATAAAGTATTAGAAGCCATTTTAAACAAAACCGTTCACTTACATCATAATGATTGGGAATATAGACTCCCGACAGAGGCTTTATGGGCTTATACGATAACATGGAGAAACACTGTCAGACATACCCCCTATGAGTTAGTGTATGGTAAACAAGTCATTTTACCTATTTAATTTCAAGTTAAAACCTTTCATATGGAAACAAAATTAGGCATGGATTTGGATGAAGCATAGAAACAATGAATATTACAGATTAATGAGTTAGATGAGGTTAGACAAGATGCACTCCAAAGAACCATGGTAATACAGAATCAAAGAAAGACATGGCATGATAAATTTATTAAGAAAAAGTAATTTAATACTGGAGATTGGGCAGTACTATTCGACTCATAGTTTAAAATTTTCAAAGGAAAGTTAACTACCCGTTGGATGGGCCCATATGAAGTAGTTACATCTTTTAACAATGGGTCAGTAGAAATTAAGACAATTGATGGCTCACACATTTCCTTTGTAATAAATGGACACAGACTTAGACTTTATGACCAACAAAAATCTAAACAGGATTTCATACAGAATGTTTTACAGCTGAGGGAAATGGAATTAGTTAAAGGGGAAGCTATTCCTCCTCCTCCTGAACCTTAAAAAAATTATTTTGGGTTATCATCACTTGTATATATGTAAATATCTATTTGTTTCTTTGAATAAATAAGAGTCATTTCTGACGATTTGCTTACCAGGGACTCTTTTTCTTTTTATGATGTTATATATGTTTTCATGAATAAATTGAATCATCTAACAATTAATTTTGCATTTTGATTACAAGTACTTTATCTCTATAAGAAAGTCATGGTGTATTACTTGGAAAAGGGAAGGATGTTAAAAAACTCATCAGGTATCTTAACCTTTCTTGGGATAGTTTTGAAATTTGCAGCTTATAGTGAAAATTTGGAAAATAAAATTCTTTGTATATCATTCTTAACCAACTCTTCTATGATTCATATGATTTTTGGTATTTTGATTCAGACATGTATATTTCTGATTTTTTCTTTTGGACAGTTGCTTGATAGACCTAATTTAATTATTATACTTTTCACAATCTCATCTTACACCTATGGATTACTAGCTCATCCTATACTTGTTATCAAAACTTGTCTCTCAAGTATTTTTGTGATAGCTCGAGAGTAAGTGGAATTTTTGTCTATGGGAAACAGTACTAATATTTTATGAAGAAGAAGGACTGTAAGGTCAAAGAACAAACTTAAGTTATTATCTTTTGACATGATCTATGGTTAAGGCTGGTACTATGTTTAAGAAGGAGATAGAAGACTGGTTGGATTTTAAACGCTGGTACTCTTGCGAGAAGAGAGCACAGAAATATGGGTGAGCATAGGAAATTGGATAGGGAGATTGTCGTAGTGATTGAGTTGTGCAATCTGTGAAGCTGATATGCTTTATAAGATATAGGAGTAGTATGGAAGGTAGTAAGAAGAGATGTTCCCTAGAAGTTTTGAGGATGATTTAGACACTGGATTCTTGAGAAGCGGAAGGAGGTTCCGGTCAGGAAAGAGGAGAAAGGTAACAGGAGGAAGGAGGGCTTGTAGCTTTCCGAGGGAGAGTGAATATGGATGCGATTCATACCTAGACAAAGGGTCTTGTGAACAATAGGGGGAGTATGGCCCAGTTTCTAAGAGAGCAGAATCGTAAGGGTTTGTAGAATCACCAAGAATAGGATGTGACTATGGTATTCCAGAGAGACCCCCTAGAGTGAGACCTAGAAGTTCCTCACGTGAAACAATTGTGAACACTAGAAGTCCTAGTGTTGGGACATGTGTGCAATGCATCCCATCAGTGATCCCAATAAATCCTATAAATCCATGGAATCCAGTGAACAATCCTAGTTCCACCCTAATGGTGGGCACAGACGTTAGACTACCACCTTTAATGGGAATGGAACAGAAGACCCAGAATAGCATTGGTTCATTTGTGAAGCTGTCTAGATGGTACGCTTAGTACATAATTCCAATATAAAGAAGGCATAGATGATCATGACCTTAAGGGGTTGTGCCTTGGATTGGTTCATGAAATTTTGTGCCACACCAGCTGGAATCCCCCAGAAGACTCTTGAGGAGATTCGACGAGCAATGATCTCAAAGTTCCAAAAACCACAATTGGAGTCCTAATGTTTTACTGAGATCAAGGATATTAAACACGCTCTAGCAGAAATGGTATGGGACTTTGACCAGCAGTTCAAAATGTTGATGGCTAAGGTCAGCTTCCAGATGTTGGACGCGCAGCATAAAGAGTGGTTTATTGCTACGCTACTACCATATCTAAGAGAACCACTAATGCAGCAAAATATCGTAATGAAGACAGAGGTGTTGGAGTTAGCAATGAAGCTAGAGGCTTTGCCTATCAGAGATGGTGCCACAGGAATGATACAGATTCAGTTTCAGTTGGCTAATCTGACTATTCAACTCCAAGATATCAAAATGGGAATATAAGCACATGAAGATCTCTGGTTTACGTTATGCCTGACCAATGGACATACCAAAGATGAATTCTTGACATATATGAAATACATCTCATCCGGTGGGTAAAACACATTGAATAGACAATGGTTTCCCTAATGAAATAACTTCCAAATAAGAGGACATCGGGACGTAGATTGCCTATTCATGCATAAGACGGTATGTACACCAGCCAGTCTATATTGTAAATTTTGTAAATATGTAGGCCATGATGAAAAGGATTGTAGGGCCTACCAAATCATGAGGGAGAAAATGGTAGATGCATATTTTATGAAGACTGAGGAGCAAGTAAATATTGAACAGACTCCACCTCAGTTCCAGGATACTCCCTAGTTTTAAGATGCACCTCAATTCCCACCTCCGTAGTAGTTTCAGATGGCACCACAGTTTCAAAATACAACCCCCTATAAATTATACCAACAAGAGTACCAGCAACCAAAATACCTGTTACAACCACCTCAAAGGGGGGGTGGAAATTATAGGGGCCAGGGAGGAGGAGGATTTGTCCAAGTGAGAGGGCTAGTTGTATGTTACAATTGTGAAGTACCGGGGCATTATGCTAGGGACTACCTATAACCTGCAAGGACTTGCTTGTATTGTAGGTAGGATCACAATGTGGAGCAATTCCCACAGCTCATCACTCGATGGCAAGCTCGGATGCTTGGAGAATCCGACCCGAAACCAAACCCTACGCAGAATACTCATAACTTGAATTCTAATATCAACATACAGATGATAGTCTCTGAACCAAAAGAACCAAATGTGGCAGTGGTAACAAGGGGAGGTGCTACGAAAAAAGTGGACCAAGCTGCAGAGACATAACTTGTGACACACGCGCAACCCCAGGTGCGACCTGCTGCAAATAAGAAAGAACCACTTGACGTTCAAGAACAAAAGCACATATTCATGGATGTGTGGCCAGAGTTCATCACCACAGAGCAGCCATCTACCTCAAGCTAACTGAAAGATATTGCTGAGAGATTCCAAAATATATTTGAACGATGGATTGCAGAGAAGAACACAGATAAGGTTAGTAAAATTAAACCTTTCTTGTCAAGTTGTTTAGTGCTAATCAAGGATAAGGAAGCACTTACAGAACTGGAATCACTCATTGAAACACTTCCAAAGGGAGACCCTCCTCCAAAGAAGGTTAACAATATCAAGACCAAGCTCAAGATAGGACGTGAACTTGAGATGACCGCGAAAATTGGTGATTATGATATGGACTATATCATCCTCAACCTGGGATCCGATGTTAACATTTTAACATGCCAGACATCGGAAATAATGGGAAATACACCCTTAGAATGGTCCCCAATTCAATAAATGATTTCAAATCAAGAAAGGGTCCTCCCTGTTGGTAGACTAAGTCAAGTTCAAGTCGATATCGAAGGATTGTGCACTCTTATGGACTTCAAAGTCATAGATATAGTAGACGATACCACCCCATATCCTGCACTGCTTGGGAATGGAAAACCAAACAATCATAAATTTCAAAAGAAAGATCCTATCATTTGAAGATGATGAGATGCGGGTCGTTGCACCCCTTGACCCACTAGAAGGACCAAGGTACCTTGAACCAGTGTTCAACGAATGGCATGGTGATCAACTTGATACCATTTACAATATAACCACCCTTTGGGAAGACTATATTAATCCTACTGTAGACAATAACCTAAGTTGGAAATGTGATAGTTCATGTACATCAGACTCAGGAGAGGCACTGGAGAACTGGCAGCACCAATTATACATGAATTCTCTTCGAGAAAATGTGTTGGGATAACTAAGTCTGTCGGATGAGTAGGAACTCAGTTGCGACTGCTGCCCATATATGAGGGACTGCCTAAATTGGAAACATTATTAATTGAGTTTGAAGAACCAGTAACATAGCCATAATGACTATCTATGCTAGAATTCACATTGAAAGATACACCCGCGTGATGGTGGGGTACATATAAGAGCACCATAACTGAATGGCCACAGTTCAGAAGGCTTCTAGAAGTAAGGTTTGGGGAGGAAATTACAACTGTAGCAAAAATATATATGGGGTTATCAGACCCTATTGAACACTTAGAACAATGTTTAAAAACATTCTTGAGCTACCCTCACTAGGAATGGGTTCACCACTTCATCCATACTATTGAGAGGGCACCACGAGGCTAGTGTGCATCTATGGAGCTGCGCCAGGAAATAAGGGAATGGGAAGAAGTTGCACAGAAATTCATTTACACATTCTAGTTTGCGGATGAGCAACCAACAATTGATATTGCACTAAACACTATTAAGGAGAAAATATTCGCTGAGATCCCACTGGAGATTGTGTATTCTCAAATTTGTGCTGTGCATTCCCACCAATGCTATGGGACATTTCAACACTAGATGACATGCTATAATCTCTCTGGAGACCCAGACGATGATTCAACCAACATCAATATTCTAGAATCAGAACGATCGTGCGAGGTATAAGGAGAGGCATTTCCATTGAGCAGTTCGTTAATCCACTACAAATTAAAAAGGTTAACAATGGATCAGAGGAAAATTCAAAATTTGGAATGAACAGACAATAGCCAAAGTCAACAATCTATTACATGAATTTCATGACCTATTCCTGACAAACTTCAAAAAAATGAAGGGGATGGTAGGGAATTTGGGTGAAATGAAAATTCCATGTAAGCTTGACATAATACCAGTGAAACAGTGACCAAATAGATTAAATCCATGTTATAAGGAGAAAGTAAAATCAGAACTAGATCGCATGTTGGAGGAAGGAATTATTGAACCGGTTGAAGAGTCAAAATGGATAAGCCCTATATTCATTCAGGGAAAAAAGGCGAAAGGTGAAGTCAGAATCTGTGTTGACCTGAGCAAACTAAATGATTCCTTCTTGCATGATCCATTCCCTACACCATTAATAGATGAAGTTTTCAAAAGCATTGGCGGACAAGAAATGCACTCATTCACAGATGGATTGTCAAGATACCATTAGGTATGAATTGCGCAAGAAGATCAGCACAAGACAACCTTTGTAACAGATTGGGGATGCTACCAATACACGGTAATTCCCTTTGGCCTTGAAAACACCCTTGCTAATTTTTATAGAATAGTAGTGTTTGCATTCAAATATTTCATTCATAAGTTTCTTGAAGTATACTTTGATGACTGGACGGTCTTTGGTATTGTAAGAGACCATATTGAAAATTTGCACATGATGCTAGAAAGGTGTATCCAGTATCAAATTGCACTAAAATTGAGCAAATGTATATTCTGTGCACCATTTGGTGTACTGCTGTGCCATGTAGTATGTCATGATGGGATCCTGATCAATATCGCGAAGGTAGCAATTACCTTGGATTTGCCTCCGCCCACATTGGTCATGCAACTCAAGTCCACATTGGTACATACTGGGTATTATCCGAAATTCATAAGAGGGTATGCAAAGATAATTGCCCCAATGGAGAAGCTACTAAAAAAAGATGCCAAATTCGAGTGGAATGAAAACTGCTAGGAGAGCTTGGATAAGATGAAGAGTAAAATGGCTATTGCACCAATATTAATATTTACGGATTGGAAAAAAGAATTCCATGTACATGTTGATGCATCATCGATTACACTTGGTATAGTTATAACCCACCTAGGAGATGGCACAATTGACCACCCGATCGCATTTGCAAGTAGGAAACTATCAATGGTAGAGAAAAATTATACCACAACTGAAAGATAAGGTCTTGCAATGGTCTATGCACCACAAAAATTTAGACTTATCCAATGGGTGGACACTTCAAAATGTTCACTGACCATTCTGCACTAAAGTACATGGTCAATAATCCAGTGGGGGGGGGGGGAGGAGGATCTTCTGGTGGCTCCTCCTATTTCAATAATTTGACTTTGAAGTCATTGTGAAGCTTAGCCAACTAAATTTTGGGCCTGAGCACTTATCACGAATTGAAAGTGAGGAGGAACCCACCAGCCTAGAGGACAATTTATCGAATGCACAACTATTTTCTATAGATGTTGTTCATAAATAATTTGATGCTATTATACACTTACTGAACACATGCTACACACATGAAGAGTATTTTACATGGAAAACGAAATAGCTAGTTGTCAAGGCCTCAAGATACACACTAATCGTGGGACAACTCTATAAGTTGGGACTGGGTGAAATACTATGAAGATGCGTCTTGGATCATGAAAGACAATGGGTAATGGATGAATCACATGCGGGTGTGTCAGGAGGACACTATGCCGGGAAAGCAACGGTGCGCAAGATTTTACAAGTTCAACTCTGGTGGCCAACAGTACATATGGATACAAGGAAATACTGTTGCAATTGCGATAAGTCTCAAAGAATGGGGAAACCATCATAACATGATGAAATGCCACTTGCACCACAAATTACATTGCAGTCCTTTGATAAATGGGTAGTGGATTTTGTTGGCCCTATCAGTCCACCAGGGAAACAGACTAGTGCACGCTATATCATCACTGCTAAATATTACTTGACAAGATGGGCAGAGGCAACACCTGTAAAATATTGTACTGCTGCAACTGCGGCCAAATTCCTATTTGAGAATGTCATCAGAATATTTAGTTGTCCCAAGATCCTAATTAGCAACCAAGGTTCACATGTTGTAAATAAGGTAATTGTTGAACTGACTACAGAATTCTAAATCTAGCATAAGAATACAATGCCCTACCATCCTCAAGAAAATGGAACTATTGAGGCATTCATTAAGGTACTCGAGAATGTGTTGACCAAATTATACAAGGTGCACAGAGATGACTGGGACCAGAAAGTCTCATCGGTATTATAGGCCTATAGAACAACATGCAAACAACTAATTGGATACACCCATTTCCGTTTAGTCTATGGACAAGAAGCATTCATGCCCATGGAATACATTGTCCCAAGTTTACGAATTGCTATGATAACAGAGAGGAAAGATACTGGAACTATAGAAGAAAGGTTAGCGCAGCTGGTTCAAATGGAAGAAGAACATTTTATTGCAGGCTTCCATCAAAATGTGGAAAAGTAGCAGTAGAAATCCTGGCATAACCGCCACATCACAACAAAGCATTTTAAGGTTGGTGGACTTCTTATGATATATTATAGTAAGTTTCTTAAGCATTTGGGTAAGCTCAAAATGCACTAGTTAGGTCCATATATGGTTGCACACATTACTAAAGCAGGTGCAATAAAACAACATAAGTTGGATGGAACACTGGTGGTGGGAATGATCAATGGCATTCGATTAAAACCCTATTGCAATGACTGCAATGCGGTCCCATAATGTCGTGATGTGCAAAAAAAAAATTTGGAAAATACAGTTGGCGAAAAGTGACAAACAACTAGCAGGCACTAACAGCCGGTAAATGCATGAAAAAATCGAAAAAGATCCGGCGCCACTAAAAGTTTGGTAGCATTAAAGTGACAAGTATGAGGATAATGGCGACGGGATTTTCAATCTCATCTGGTATATTACCCTTAACTGCCCTGACAAGTGCATAATGGAACTTAAGCATGCAAAGGATGATCCCATGTACTCCGCTAGAGGGTCCTTCACTTTGTCCAATCAGCTTAAAGACTTGTCACCTATAAATGGTCCCTACCTTCTGCCATGTAACCTTTGCATTACTTTGATGAGCCAAAGAACCAAAGAACCAAGCCCACTAAATAGACCAATCCATCCTTCAGAGTCGAAGCCCTTACTCATTAAAATATTTCAGTAATAATGAGGACTCCAGTGAGGACATCTTTGAACCGGTTCAGCCACCCAAGAAGATGAAGAAGATTTAGGAAAAGATGAAAGTAGTACCAAGACAGAAGATCATGAAAAAACCACCGTACAGTCTATCGTATCCATCACAATCAAGGATTCAACTCACATAGCTAACTTCCTCGTGACCACTAGTGAAACTAGCTAGAGCCCAAGTTTTTGTCACCGTGCACCCATTGAATGCAGACCCCCTAGTTCCTCTGGCTCCATAGCAAAAATACCCAAAGCCCATAGATTCGACCTAGTTCTGCCACCATCACCTAAAGTAGAGCTCGCTGAAGAAAAGAGGAACTTACTGCCACCCTATGTATCACCAAAGAGGCCAGGTGCCATAGCAGTAATGGTGAACATTTTAGAACTATTAGAAGAACCCACTATTCTAGAGGGAAACACAAAACCATGGATTCCATCATGACCAAACTTCAAGTATTAAAGTTTGAAGACTACGACACTCGAAAGAAAGAAATATACAAAGATCAATTCATGGTCGTAAAACTCGGCCAACCATCGAATGTAGATGTTGTCTCTACAATGGAGTATGCGCATGGATTGGAGCAGTCTGGTATATTAAACTTTCTTCTTATGCCCCATTTTGGCTGCTCTAGGCCAGTTGGAATGTATGTCATGCAACTGCTCATGTGCTTCCATGGTGGCTACCTTTGGCTGAACAAACCATATGAGGTGACGATGGACCTGATTTCTCCCATTACAGGTCTTCCATGGCACGGACATGACCCAAACCCATACTTACATAATGAGGGAAAAAATCTAGACAAATAAGATATGAAGACTAAGTACCAGCCTCTCCATGGCGAAAAGGGGTTACTCATTAACCAAGGATAGTGTTGTACAAGTGGCAGAATTTTTTTTGTGTAGCAAGGTCCTGCATAAGATGAGGCCGGCTGAGTGCATGGCCACAATAGTAGAAATTGTAGAAAAGTGTGCACATTAACTGGTCCTAGTTCCTCCTAAACGAACTGATGTACGATGCATGAAAAGCACAAGAGTAACCCACAACTAAGTTTCACTTCTCCTGGATCTTAATTTTAATCTCATTTGTGGTATGGGCTCTACCACTAGATTATCAACCTATAGATATCCTCATAGAGCTTCTCGAGAGGCCTTAATAAAACCTATAGGACCATAAGGACAACAAGCACAAGACCGATGCCAGAATTACATTCTTCCTACAGGGAGAAAGGCTTCGGAAAATTGTCTGCATGTAGTACTAGCTGAATCCTGCAATGGTTACAAAGTATTTGTTCATTCAATTCCATGTAGCGCTGCACAAAATTATCTTGCACCTACATGGGGACCCTAAGAAGTAGGTGCTTTCAACATTCTTCATCCTCAGGGATGTAGATATCAACTGAGAAATCAAATATTGGCCTGAGGAATGGTTTAGCCATCATAAGGAGGTGCCTGCAGGACAACAAGTGCCACAGGGGAATATAGAAGAGAACCCAAACCAGTATGACACAAATACCAGTACATAGGAACACCAGAATGACTCCCAAGAAGACAAAGTAGAAGACAAGCGAGACCCACCCAATGCTGACCTTGATGACCCTGCTGTGAATGAGGAGCTGAGCGTCCAAAGAGCTAGAAAAAGGAGGGGACATTAGCCCAGGCAGGAGGAGGAAGATGAAGACACATTGAGATTCCTACATAGCAAGAAGTAGAAGGTTAATTGGCCCCATGTCAAAGACATAGCAGATGATGACTTGAGCCTTCTTCACGATGCAGTCGCTAAAGTAACCGAGAAAACTTTGGGAAAGCTCATGAGCAGGAAAACCAATTGGATGGAAACAATCACTACAAATGTTAACCAACTCGCGTAGACTGTCACAGAAGTGCGAGACACCATGTAGGCTAAAACCTATGGTGTAAGCAGGAAGATGCCTTAGCGATGCCAATAATGCTCCTGCCTCTAAGAATAGAAATTCCTATGGAGGCATTGTCTAAAAAAGGAAAATAAAATGAGGCAAGTATCCATAACTTGGACACATTAATTTTAAAATTTTCAAAGTTAACCTTGCCGCAGATATACTCTATTAAGTAGGTCACTGCCACAGAAATTAGAATCTGAGAAAATGCAATTGTATATCAAGCAACTAAGGCAGCCAGGAGATCAAGGGAGTGGAATAAAGTTATCAACCACCAGTTGGTAGACTTGGAAGCCCAAGCACAAAGGCAGGATTTGCTAGAACAAGAAATAAAGGAGGCAGTTATACAACTCTTAGATGAGGAGGTAGACACTAAGGTAGAACCTATGCATCAGTTAAGACACCTATCCAAGCTGGAAGAAGACCTCCCGAAGCAGATCCAGGAGATGAAAACCAACCCGCATCCCGGTACACCCCCTAAAGTGCTGCATCAAAGGAAACATTTGGAAACTCAAGCTATTACGTGACTTAGGGAAGTCAAGAACATCTATGCAGAAGCAATGGAAGCAGTTGCTACAACATGGGAACAAATCATCAATGATAAGACTGCAGAACAACTTATTGAGTAAGCACAGGAAGTAGACTTACAAATATTGGCATTGAAGGCTGAGATTAAGAAGTTTCCAAAGAAGGAGAAAATATCCAAGGGAACTGAGCTTAAGTAGCTTCTCGATAAGGCAAGATCCCTGTGTGATCAGGAAAGTAAGCACAACAAGGAAACAACTGAGCAGCAGGTTGAAGCTGAAAGGATAATAGAGTAAATTCAGCTGGTCTAGCAGCAAATCCATGAGTTTACTCATGCACTAGCTAGTACCTCATTAGAACACCCTAGCAGTGGTAGAGTGTAAGAAATCAAGTAGCAGGTAGATGAAGCTTGCTGGGAGATAGAGCAGCTTACTCCTATTATATCTTAGTTCCAGCAAAATGTTGGAAGTACAAAGTAGCTTGTGGAGAAAGATATAACCGCAACAGTGAGAACAGAAGAACTAAAAGAAGAAACTAGAGAAGAAGAGAAAAACAAAGATAAAGGCGGGTAGGAAGATGAAGAAGAATATGAGAAGCGCCACCAAGAAGGCCTGGACCAAACATAGGACAAACTTTTGGACATAGAATTATCAGAACAATCTGAAGAGGAAGTTGTGTAAGCTCAAGTCTAAGCTAAAAAAAAAAAACACGCAAGGAACAAGATGCGCAAGCCAGGAAACAAAAGAAACTGCGCAAGGAAAAAAAATAAATANATTAAGTCAATGAATTCCACATGAGTGGAAGCATGTTGTAATTAAGGCCGTTAGTGCCTTGTGTCAATTCATGATCACCACAGTTGTAGCCTGGGGGGCGACTGATGGTGACAGTTAATATACTGCCTATAAGTAGTCGACCCTGTGTGGTCATGTAAAATAATATAAATAGAAGAGATTTAATAGTTAGGAGGTTGCTTTTTGTTAGTCGTAATTATGGATTAGGTTTGATAGAATATATTTGTATACATTTGCGAAGAAAATATCTAAGAGGAGTGTAATTAGGAATCTGTACGAGGAAGTCAGAGTTAGTGCCATATCAGAGCTCTGCTAGAGCAGTGCAGATGCTAGGAAAGTCGATCCAAAATGTGTGTGGATCTATAGGTAGTAACAGTGGATTAGGAGAAATACTATAGAGAGCATGAGAACCATAAGTCTGAACTTAAAGACACATCTCAATATCAGTCTGCATCTTGCAGACTAGAAGGTGCTATATCCTTTCTCATGCCAGATGAAGAGCACCTTGGTGGTTTTTCCCAGATGGGTTTCCACATTATCTCTTGTGTTTGAATGAATGGTTGATATGGTGAATATTTATGTGATTGATTAATATTTTATTTTCGTATAATGTTGAATGTTGCTTGAATCTCTATTATTATCTTGCAATTGGTAGATGAATGATCGAACGCATTATATATATATATATATATATATATATATATATATATATATATCGGTCTGTATGATTGTTGTTTTGAATCCTGACTTAAGTCGTAAAGACGATTGATGTGAATCAACTGCACCGCACAAGTTGCACTAGCTGCAAGGTGGAAAGGAAGGTCAAGTCACGCTCAATGAGATATATTTCTGCTTAGTCGTGCAGAATTGACTCCTCTGTCCATCCACCCTGCTACCTTCATTAAGCTCCTTGGTTGCGAGCCAAGGGACTATACTCCCTCAAAAATCGTGAAAACATGGTTCCAGTGGTTACCCATTTATGAGATATATTTGGCAATATTGTTCTCGCTTCGTAGGTGTTGCCAATGGGGCTTGCTCTATTGGGCCGGTATATCGGGTAGTTGTTGGATCGATGGGCTATGCAGAACCTGGGTCGTACGAGTGGGGAAAAGTGGCCAACATCCATTATGAAATTACTTATAAGTTTATTTTACAAAATTTAATTATGTGTTTAGCAGGAATTGACACGCTCTAGTTCCAATCGAAATCCATATATTTAATATCATTATACAAGGAAAACTCGCCAGGGTACTGAACAAGCCTATTGGTAGCAGGTCAATGCTAAGTAAAAAATTACAACACAGAAGATTGATAATTTCAAGTAAACCTGTCAGGGTACTAAACAGGCGCACTGGCAGCGAGACTATTCTTGCATGGTACCAAGGTAAACCCACTGGGGTACTGAACATGCCTGCTGGTAGTGGGGAAATATCGAGTAAAAGAGATCTGGTTAATGCACCACAATGCACATAGTTCGTAAAACAATGATAATATAAAGAAAATGTTTCAGAATTTATGAATAAAAATGTCAGCACCAGTTGTTTATAATGTCATTTTAGAATGGCTGTAAGTTGGGCTTGGCCCTGGCCATCTAATTCAACAAATACCTAGGATATGATTATGCTAGAAATGGGACCCATAGCTATAAATCTCACACACTCCGGGGTAAACTTAAATATTTTGTGATGACAGGATATCTTTAAAATAAGACATGGATGAATAGCTATTCCTATGGAATTCTTTTGGTTATATTATCCTCATTCAAGTGGTCTTTCTAAGCACTGTTATCTTTTTCATGAATATACATATCTGAATCATTTCCATTTACTAGTTAGTTTTTATTTTATTTTTACAAAATAATAAACAACATGATAGAAGTCTTTAATTTTGTTTGGAACAATCAATTCTTCTCTCTTGTATGGCTTGAGGACATGCCATATGTTTGGTTTGGGGGAGGATTAGGAAAAATTAGACTACTTTTATTTTACATTATTTATGACAGATCTATTTATCTCTAACAAATGATTAGTGTTTTTAGGATAATGTAAGAAGTGGAACTTGGTTTTAGCATGAAGCATATTTTCACAGAAAAATCAATATGGAAGACTATATGAAGGATCGAATGAAGGTCCAAATGAAATACCAAATAACGATCTGAGTAAAACCTTGTGATATTACAACATTTATGATTAAAATTTGCTAACCAATTTTTTTTTTGGCAAATAGTTTTCACCTCCATGTGGATGCTTTGACCTTTAAAAGTTTTTAGTCATCATTTCACTTTTGGAAACCCTATCCTCTTACCCAATCATGCATGTAAACTATCAAATGACCAATCTTCTTGTTAATCAAGGTTATTTAAAATGTGATTTATGCCTTCGTGTCATACGTTCAATCTGTCCAAAGTTTTACTTTGGACATGGCTGAACTAATTACAAACCTTATGAATTCATTCATTTATGCATATGTTTGTTAAATGGAACACGACTCAAGGTTTGCTATGATAGTGTGATCTCTTAAACAGGGTGAACTTCTTGCTATTACATTGTTTTTCATTTCCATTATTTCTGTAGAGTTGTTTCATCCATTTTCTTCTTACACTCTCTACAAAAATATTCTATATCATAACTCTTGAACAATGATGAATTGTTTTGAACCTCAGAGCTATCAAATCAAGAATGTTGAAGAACTCAACAAAGCAATTTAATTTTCATACAACGTTTGACATGAAATACATGCTGTTTTTAAAGCATGGGCCAAAAGATTGATGTTTAAATCACCTCCTTCATCTGACTTCTTCCTAAGTTATTTTTATTTTTGCTCAGTGGGACCTGGCATTTCTCCGGTTTGGGGGAATGTTGATCCCAAATTTGTTATTATTTTTGGCAGTTAAATTACACATTTAAACATATGTTTTCTGTTATTTTTACATATTTTATGTTATGCAACTCACTATTCATCCTTAGGTATGAATGACTTTAAGGTTTATGTAAAATCTGTTTATTATTATCATTTTATGATTTTATTGATTAAAATTGACATTGTTTGAAGTGAATTTGATATATTAATTTATGTGCATATTTGTTTGCAGGTTATATAGTATTTTGGACAAATTAACAAAAAGACGCACATTCAGTCGAATATGTGCGTAGCATGTCCAACTTACCATCCAACTTGCTGATTAGACTACGTGATATTCATTGGTAGGTTTCCAGGAATTAAAATGCTAGCACATGATTGATTTTGCAGACCTTAGCATGCCAACAAACAGACAATGCATTCAGCTAGTTTTGCGTAGAGAATATCTAGCTCACTGTTTGGCTTACCGTCCATATCGCTAACGATTCTGCACGCTGTTGAAGACAGATTCCGAGTGTTAAATCATGAAACAATTTTTCAAATTGTTTATCGTCCACATGTATGGGTGATAGCATGGATATCGTTCTAGAAAAATTGCCATCATGTTGCCTCTACTTAACACGATACCACTAGTCCACGCATTTGAATGATGGAACGATTTTCATTCTAGAAGACTTGCCTCCATGTGCTCTCCTCTGTCCAACATCACTCCACTGGTCATGATAAAGAAGGAGATGTATGCCACATCATGCAAACTAAAGAATTCCGTTCACGCTAAAGAAGGAATAGTGGTGTGCGTTGGCGTTTGATGAGTCGATTGCAGTAATGGTTGACTAAATTTAGAGAGCAGACAGCCACTAAAAAGTCGATTTTCTCATCCCTGTAAACATTGTATATAAATGACTCCATGTGCAGAGCTAAAGAGTTTATCATTTCATTAGTTAGATAGTCAGTTTTAAAGAGAAGAACTCTGTTCTTTTGTGCATATTTTTAATAAGATCTGTATGTTCTGTTTTTTATGATTGTGTTTGAGTAACCGTTAACCAGGTACCACCCTTGATTGTTGAGAGGGCCCCTCATCAACCAGAGGTTTCTTTTCTTATAGTTTCATTACCTTTCTTATTTTTGTAGTTATTTTAATTTCTAGTTTGTTTATGTTATTAAATTACTGTAAACGTTTATTTCATTTTCTTCCTGTAACACATTTTATTTCTAAAGTTAAATAGCTAGTTGTGTGCATAGTTTGATTTCAATTTGCTTTCAGTCATTTTATTTCTAGCATTAGTGTTCAATTTATTTCCTTTCCATATAAGTTTATTTGAATTTCAGTTTGTCTCTTAATGATTGATTTATGTTTATGAATTAGTTTAAGATTATTTCATTGACAAATTTGATTAATAATTAGGTTTATTTACCACCTCTCTGCATTGTATTTACATGTGCATCAATTCAGTTGAAGATTAGATCATTTAGGTTATTTAAAATGTCATTCAGTCACCCCTTTTAGACCTGCAGTTCAGTCTATCATTCATCCCGTCGTTTCATTTTTAGTGTTTTTAATGTGTTTTGAAATTGTTTTAAGTTCCGTTTCTTTAGTATTTGAAGTATGATTTGACTGCAATAGTTAGCTAGTAGTTCTATTTAACATTAAATTTAAAATTAGATTGTTTTAGATTATTTATTAAAGTTGAATTCTTATCCCTACCTCTTTTCACCTTGAACATGTTTTGAGCTATGTTATGTTTTGTTTCTTGAGCTTGTTTATGATTCCTTTTACTGTTATATTGTTTTGTGCTCATGCATTTCGATTGATTTATCAGTTTGCATGTAAAATTTTGTATTAGAGGTATTATCCTTAGGAAAATACACTAGTACATTATAGGTTGTTCCTTTTTCATTGTGTGATTACTGAAAAATACTTGTAGGATAGAATTCAAATCGATTCCTATTAATTTTTCTACTTATTTATAAATTAGGCCTTCCTTGCATCACAGTCTTCCATTTGAAAAGTTAATTGTTGATAGTATCAGTTTCAGTCTAAAGTTATTTGATTATGAAATAAATTATCAATTATTTAGTTTCATATTATATTCCGGTTCAATTACTTTAATAGTTGAATTCTTAGGAGTTTGACTCAGTTTTTCATTTTGAAAGATCTTTCGATCTTTTGTTTGTTAAAATATTTCCACGAAACCATAGGAATCCCTCTACCTTCACATATATTTTGTGTCAACTCTAATCCTACCAAACTCGATCGATAATTAAATATTAGGTGAAATAATCTAAACGATATAACACCCAACAACTGTGTTGGGGGCCTATTGGCAGGGGCTTGGGTAAGTGAGTTGCGCAACATCTTGGAGGCTGCGCAAGTTCACGTGACACTGTGCAGGACTAAATCCACATGATAGGTGAAAGAATAACCATTTTTGGAATTTCTTATGCAATTTTGTACCGTTTGACCACATTTTGTGGATATAAGTCACTAGTTTGTTAGAAGTTAGTTAGAAGTGAACCTTGGATGTAAAGGTGCAAGACTATATATAGAGTTAGAATTGCAATTGTAAGAGGACATGAGAGAGGATCATTGAGTAGCATAATTGAGGAAAAAGGTCAATCGATCAATCCATTTTGTGATCTGATTGTGATCTTGTCGCTTCATTATGTTCTTGAGTATTTTTGGCTATGTTTGTGTTGACCAGCTCTTGAATCTTGGGTTGTGATCAGTCTCTTGTTGTGAAGCATTACTGTATGATTTGGATCTGTTACACAGAAATAATATGATATGACGGATGTTTTCCTAAATTGATCTTGTCTCTTATTTATTTCCTGTCTTTATGTGCTACGATGTCAATGATGGATGTTTACTGAATATGTTGTATGAATGAATGAATATGCTATGATGAATACGTGACTGATGCAATCTGATAGTGATGTGTTAGTTATGTTGATTGATCTGCGATGAATCTTGTGATTTTGATTAACTATCTCTGAAGTACTTGATGATTATGTTGTTGAGTTGTTGATGCCCTATCCTTCCTTCTTACTTCCAAAAACCTAGTTCCGATAGCTCTCGCTCGACATCTCAGGTGAGAATTCATCCACTCTATGGGTGTTGTTGGGAAAGGTGAAACCTTTCTGGGCCAGTGCCTAGGGAGATCATACTGGTTCGGCATCGACAGAGTGGGAACCCCTGTCAACCAGGCTTTGTTGGTGGGTTTTCCCCAACACTTCCGTAGGAGGATTCCAAGGGGAGAAAACAATAAGTCATATGGATTCTGACCTCTGCAATAGGATTCTAGCCTCCATGAACTTAGGTAATTGATTTTAAAATACACAAGGCATATACATAAGTGAAATGCATAAAACATACAACGCATAAACAAGCAATTACAGGGAAATTCATACACAAGTAAAAATCTACTTGATCATCAACAAGAATTCAACATGAACACATAAATTCATCATACTTGTAAGAATTATACAAAACCAGTATAGTCATTCATAAGAAAATACAATGCATAAACAGAGTAACAGATATACTTATCTTGATGATTAAGTTGTCCTGCAACAAGCTATGTCATTACAACACTCCTCCCAACCATAGGCCGGTGTGTTCATTAATATCTCAACACACTGCCACCCTCGAGATGGGCATGATTCCACTAGGAACTAGGGAACAATAGGCTTACACACAGCCAACACACCTCGAAACACAGTCAACCAACTAACAGTTGGGTTTTACAAACTATTGAGCCAGGCTAGTAAACAATTGGGATTCATAGGATACTAAGGAAACAAGCTAAAAAGAAATAGGACACAACCAAAACCAACCAACAGTTGGGCTTATCAAGATGCTAAGGCAATGTATAGGTAGAATTGTTGGGCTAGTGAGCTCAACCCCAAATATAAGGATACCTACACTAGATCTACCCCAAATCCACCCCACCCTACATAAGGAAGTATCCTTTCTCTGCTATACATTCCTTCAGGACATAACTTCCCTCTAGTGCTCACACAGGTGTGTAGACCGATTTTACCATCCCTTTCAATCTTTTTGTGTGGTTCCTCTCTTTACTAGGCTTATCAGCCAATTTTGGCCCTCCTCCATTGTTAATCCTTGAAACCAAAACATGGATGAATTACACAATAATCCATAAAGAAAACACAAGCACATGGGATTCACTCTATAACACAGAGAAAAACATTGTAATAGAGGATTACCCCTATGGAAACATCGATGCTGGGGGAAACAAAGATGACCATTATTTTTCAGAAAATTGAGTGATCTCCACTGCTCAATCGCTTAGCAGAAAAACTAGGTTCTTGTCCATGGAGAATTACCCAAAATAGGTGAATGATAACCACAAATGGACAATCGCAACTCAAAACATGGTTCTGCAGCAGGATGAAAACACAATGCGCATCAACATACTGGAATGGATGGAATGGGTGACCAAAATGTAGTTCTCTTCCTGCGGGTTGAATGAACAGGGTGAAAAACACAACAATCACACTATAGACCAAGAAAATAGGCTTACTCACTCTGTAACAGAGAAACCCACTACGGAAACGCCTTCTGTGATTCAAGAGAGTGAAATGGAACTGTATGAACCATGAATCCCCGCTCCCTTACTCGACAAAGGAAAATATTTATAGATAACTGGTTCTATAGTTCCATGCAGTGAACTGACACAATGACAAGATTTGGGTATGGAAAATCCAGATAAAAAATGGTTCTCAAGGTAAACGCACAACAAGCATTAACATTCTAGAGAGCTTGAATAGAAGAGTGCAAAATGAACGATGGAATGGTTCCAATGAATGCTGGAATGATTGAGAAGAAGTGAGAAAAAACCCAAATGTGATATCCTTTTATGGATAGGGTACACATCACGTTCTTGCTTCCTACAGAAGAAAACGTGCATCCTCCCCCAGGCTGTAAGCCTACGCAGACTGCAGTGTACCATGCCCTGCACTTCCCTAGGCATTAACTATCTCAACCACCTTTTGGAAAGAATAGATGATTGAGGATAGAGAAAAAAAGATAGTTGACAATTGATAGGTTCTCCTATTAACATCTGGCATCACTCTATGTCTCAGAGGTTGACTGACTCCCCACCGTATCCCTTGTGGAATCATGCCCCCATATTTTTAACGTTTGCAATCCCATAGTTAGCTATGGTTTTATATTAATTTGTACATTTACATTATATATCAAAATATATCTACTATTCTTGAATTAGCACAAAAACGATAGGTATCAACCTTGATCACCTATCCACAAAACATCAATCACTGGGAGGGCCTTGGCCTTGATATCCTTTCCATGATTCAAATACAATATTTACGTCATGTACAATTAAATACCAAGGGGTCAAAATTGGGTTATTACAGAAATATCCATCATTTTGGAACCTGATTCTATCCCCAATAAGTGCACTCATCGGCTTTTTTCTTTCTCCATCACAAAGGAATTAATTCAGTAGCACGGCATGCAACCAGAGGATGCTACATGGGAACCACTCCTTCAGATTGAGCAACAGTTTCCACATCTAAATCTTTGAGGACAATTCTTTTCTAAGAGGGAGGGGATGTTAAGAACCTGTGTCAACCCTCCTCTTTATTTTGTTAGTTTATTTTTTTGGACACATATGCTTTGTAAGTCGTCCCATTAGTATGTTGTATTATCCCACATTCATAGGGAGTAAGTAATAGTTGTTAAGTCATTTAGTTAATATTTTGCATTATCTAACATTCATGGAGAGTGATAGTTGTGTATATTAGACTTAGTATATAAGTACGTGTTGAGGGTAATGAAGGCACCAAAGAGTTATTTTGTATTGAGATTGCTCAAAGGAGGTTTCCCACTTGAAGTGTCTTGTGATTAATAAAATCTCTTTTGTGCTCCATCATTTATGTTATATCATGCATTCTCATTGTTTATTGCAGGACGTTCTTCACAAAGGAATGAATGAGGTGATTGACTCAATGGTAATAAACTAGACATGGGATTTGTTTGATTTGCTTGCAAGTAAAATAACATTGTAGAATAAATGGGTTTACAGGTTTGGAAGAAGAATAAGGAGGCAACAAGCATTATAAGGATAGACTTGTGGTAAAGGGGTTTGCACAAAATAAAGGTATATAATTTGATGAAATATTCTATCATGTTGTTAAAATGAATCCAATTAGGATTGTTTTAATTCTAGTGGTAGTAGAATATTTGCATCTTGAACAGTTAGATGTAAAAATGGTCTTTCTCCATGGGTATTTGGAGGAATATATTTTTATGGAGCAGCCACAGGGGTATGAGGTCAAAGGGAAGAATAATTTGGTTTGTAGGTTGAAGAAGAATGTGTATGGTTTGAAGTAAGCTCCAAGGAAGTGGTATTTGAAATTTGATAATTTTATGATAGAATATGGTTACTGAGTAGATGTCATTCTAAAAATTGTGTTTATTTCAAGAGCCTAGATAATGGAAGATATATTATCTTGTTATTTTATGTGGATGACATGCTCGTTACATGGTCTAACATGCAGGATATAAATGTGGTCAAAAGGAAACTAGCTAAATCATTTACAATGAAGGATTTGGGTACTGCAAAGCAAATCCTTAGTATGAGAATAACAAGAGATGAGAAAAATCACAAATTGACATTGTCTTAGGGTGAGTACATATAAAAGGTGTTGGATAAGTTTAGAATGAAGAATAAAAAACCAGTTACTACACCTTTTTCTAGGCATTTCAAACTAAGTAAGGAGATGTGTCCTAAGAGATAGGGGGAGATATAATACATGTCCAAGGTTCCCTATTCATTAGTAGTTGGAAACATAATGTATTAGAGTGTGTGAACAAGACCATATATTGCACATGCAGTGGGACATGTGAGCATGTATATGGACAATCTAGGTAAAGAGAATTGGAGGGACGTACATTGAATTCTCATGTATTTGAAAGCTACCACTTATCATGCATTATGTTTTGGAGGATTGGACACTATTCTACAAGGATATGTTTATACTGATATGGAAGGTGATGTAGATAGTAGGAGGAGAACCATAGGGTATGTCCTCACTATGAGTGGAAAATCAGTAACTTGTATTTTGAAACTAGAAAATGTTGTTTAAGTTTCAACAATAGAAGCAAAATATGTTTCCACTACAGAGGCTAGTAAAGCGATAATTTGGTTGTACATGTTCTTGGAGTAATGGGGTAAGAAGCAAGATAATAGAATTTTTTACAGCGGCATCCAAAGTTCCATTCATCTTGCAAATAACCCATTATTCCATTCAAGACTAAACATATGGCTATGGAGCATGATATTCCTAATTCAAAGATGTTATTTCAATCATGTTTGGATACCCATACTTGATGGGGGGATTTCCCCTCACTATAGTCACCATGGCGGACTGAGGGAGAGGGGGGGATTTAGGAAAAATGAGTTGTAAAGTGTTGCAATTTAAGAGTCATGACTTGGCCAATAATGGGTGATTTACAGGCCCATGGTTTTAAGAATATCGTGATATTTTACCATGGTATTTCCTTTGTAAAAGGAAGACTTTGGAATACGGTTGTGTATGGTGTATTCTATTGTAGCATTGTAAAATAAATATCTATGATTGAGAGAGTGTGTGTGTGGGAGAGTGAACATGAATTGAAATGGAGTTGCTAGAATTTGTATCAATTCATTTTTCTACATGACATAATAATAAAGGACTAGAAATTTCTATGTGGATGTAACCCATTTTGGGTGAACCACGTTATATCTGTCTCTCTTGTAATATATTTGCGTCTTGTTTATTGTTTATTTTTATTTCTCTATGATCCTATTTTCTAACACAAGATGTGCTAAGTGTTCTCTTCTTGCAATCAAGAGCATATTTTAGCACTAATAGTTACCATTCCATACAAAATTTCCATATCACACTCTTGATCTTATGTTTCAAAAATTTTCCTAGAACTAGAAGAAAACCATATCTTACTTTATACTTAACTTAAAGGAAAATACCTTTGTGATAGTTTGATGGAAGCTGTGAGGTTACAAAGGAGACAAATGTACCTTCCCTTGGACAACTGTGTTGTAGCTATAGCTGACCCCATCATTTTTTACCTTTTAAAAAGCAATGGGGCCCCTCTTTAAAAGTTCTACCTTTTGTTTTTTTTATGTAAGTTTTTTTCAATTATCTTCACTTAGTTTCATGTTTGATTATTAAATATATCTTTAAAAAAAATAATTTTGATCCTAATAGTTTTAGGTGCATTTGGATATCTTAATTGGATTTTGGATATATTATGTTGGATGTTAGAAATGGGGAATTCCATATTTATATTTCATCTTTTCAATGTATTTAACATGGCATCCTTAAGGAATTTTGTTCTAATCCCACAACTATGGACTTATTTTATCAAAAACCTATTTATGACTTTTAATTTTATCTTTCTGACATTCCAATTATAATGTCTTCGATGTTAGCATCAGATGTCAAATGAACCAATGATTTTTTGTTCTTATTGCACCATCATGACTGTGAAATTTTATATAGTATATCTAGAAACAAAAATAATACGCACTTAGTTTCAAAAAGATGCACAAAAAATGGAGAAGAAATATGAGAGAATTCACAAGAAAGAAGGAGATCAAGTGGAACAACTGTTATTCATCAGTTATACAAAAATATGTGTACCATACAACTACATTATAAATAAGGAAATTCATGAGACTTAGGAGGAATTCAAAATCCAAACATGTGGCGGAATTATTTTGTTAGATTCCCATCAATAGATATGAGTGCCAATTGTAACTCTTTATATGTGCCCAATTAACTAATGGTAACTAATTGTAGGTGGACCTGAAGGGTGCATGAAGGAGTAATAAGCTAAATATAGAAAAGGGAATCTAAAGAGGTTGAATGAGGTATTTTAGTTGAATGTTAGTGGTCTTCGGTTCTCATATCAGCCAAGAATGTGTGAAATCAAGGAAAGTTCTCCGAGTCCCTAAATTTAAGGAGGCACCTAAAATTTAGGAGACTAACTCAACATGTCCTAAAATAATGGAAGAGGGCACATATGTGGATAATGAGGTAGAAAATAACAAAGCAATAGTATGGGATAATCAAAATGATGAGGACTAAGCACTAGGAAGTCAACAAACTTGATCTATGCACTAGGAAAAACAAATAATGATTTATGCCTAATGTCTAGATGAGAAATATATCCCAACGGCCCCCATTATTCCTAACTTATGTCAAGAAAATAAAAAAGAGACCTAGTAATAAATACCATAGGTCACCCTTTACATAAAAAATGACTTTATCTGTCCATATCCATTGAGGAAACATGGAAAACATAGTGGGAATAAAACCCCTGTCAAAATCAATGAGAAAGATTGTCTAATTTGTCTTCACCATGGAATCACTCACCCCAAGGAGTGGTATAGGATGAGTGACCATATTTTCTATAAAATCCTTGAAGAAGAATTTTTCATCGTGTTATGTAGTATGTCGAAGGAGAATACAACATATTGTAAAGGGATTCAGTTGTGCAAAGCATGACAAATAAGATATTGGCAAGTGGAAAAGTTGACTGGATAGGAGAAAGTTGCCGACAAGTGTGGTCAATTTGGTCGTAAGTAGTTAGAAGTGTTAGTCCAAGTATTTAGAGAGTCAGCTTATGTGGACCATTTTGTAAAGGCATAAGTGTATAGATAGAATTATTAGTAGCTCGTTAATATATCATCGAAGAATCTTTTGAAGTAAGCATTGAAGAGTCAATGTATAACGATAGATCATCACTAGTAGTTTGAGTATTTTTCTTGTATGAAATATAAGGATGGATTTGTTTTTGGTTTGAGAATTTCGACCAATGAATATTTTGAGATCTTTCAAAGATAATAGAACAAGAATGTTGATGTTGAATCTCTTATCTTTTTCTATGTTAAATATGCAATGATGCTATCTATGATATTCTCCATGTCTGAATTATACGAAGTCGTAATGTATTTATTGGGTTCATGTATTTTGATGCCTTCATTAAGTTTATTTGAATCATGATTATTATGATATTGGAAATTAATGTGAATGATGATAAGTATATTTAATAGATTACGTGTTAATAAACTCCTGGATCTATGGATTGGATTGTGACAGAGTGATATTAAGTGCATAAGTCCTCTTACCTTTGCGGAAACATGGTTCCTTCAACCCTCCCTTAAACATATTGGGTGATACTCCATCTAGTTTGTAGGTGTTGTTGGATAGGGTAAAACCTATCCATACTGGTTTTTAGGGAGATTGCGTCGAGGGGTGTCAACAATGAGTTAACCCCTATCGACTGAAGTGGGTCTGCAAATGGTTCTATTGTTGGGACCATAGTGCAAGGAAAAAGAGGACATGATGTGGAACCCATCAAAGCTAGAGATCTAGGACTGGTTTGATTAGAAGGACCAAGAGTTCACAACAGAAGAAAACTAGAACTCCAGAATGTTAACAAGTGAGTGGTTGGGAAGATATATATAGTATGATATTCATGAAAATTTCTTCGTTGAGTTCCCAATAATTTTGTACGAGTGGTTGGTGCAGCTTACCTTCCAGAAAAAGGAACTTCCAAGGAGGAAAACCTAATTACTAGAGCCCTAAACTGATCCAACAACTAAAAAGGGTAAACAACAAGTTGTCAAGAGTTTTCAAAGTGGGGATAGAGAACAGTTTGGATGGATATATCACTAAATTTTTTGTTGACACATTCACGTCCTATAACGACGTAGATAGGAAATTTTTCTAGGGACCAAGAGGGAGGTTTCTATTGTCATTACAATTGTAGATTAAGATGCTCATGTGCAAGAAAGGAATACCAAAGATGAAATCTGAAGAGAAAAATCTAGTGTGCAGAGGTTACGGGTACCGCAGAGATGAGGGTTGGATGGAATGATACAGCATAGATGGATGGGATTTATGATGAGACTATGAGGGAAGTCAAGGAAGAGTGTGGTATTATATGAAGTGGAGTGAATTTTCAGAAAGAGAAGAGGCATAGGATTGAGAAGAGTCTTGATGTGACCAGAACAAGGAAATACGAGAGGAGACCAAACGGGACTAAGAGATCCTGTTAGCACCCTTTATGTTCAACAATTGAAAAATATATGATCAAGAAATGATAAAGGAATATATTAAAAGTTGGTAAAAGGTTAGTATTCATGATTATTTATTAAAATATTTCACTTTGATTAATTTACTACACAATTGGAGGCTGTAGAATTGTGATCGTATAGATCTACGGTTGCAAATTCATCCACTGAAAAAGTTACACGAGAAAGAAGTTTTGATGGAGAGTAGAACGGGTTAACAAGATAACAAGATCGATGGCCAAGAGATAAAGCAAATTAAATATATGGTCATAAGCTAATCCGCAATGTGAAGATGCAAGGTTGAATGAGGATATAGGCCAGCGGATTGCGTAGAATGGATTTGATCCAATGGTTAAAATAAGACATGTAATCTTATCAATGGTTATAGTCTAATCCGGAGCTCAAACTTGTGAGATAATTAGAAAGGATGAGTGCTAGAGGAATTCAAACCACTTTCCACGTGGCATTTTTTAGTGAGTTCTACCAAGGAAAGGGGTAAAGGAGAAACAACTTGTTGGGGGTCCCAAAATGATTATTCGTTATATAAAAGGTGAGTTGACCAAGGTAAAGTTATTTTGTTTGCACGCTGTCAGTGAAAAGAGGAAGGAACAGTGTGCCATATTTTTCCAAAATTCAACTTTTACATATGTGACAGTTACCAGGTAATCCTTAAAACTCTAAGACTCTTGTTGAAGACTTATTGCCGTTGTTTTATAATGGAGAAGGAGTAGAGTTCAAGGATATTGTGCAAGGTTCTAGATGAGAGAGAAGAAGTGGTTATTGATAGAGAGAGGAATGTGTTTGATCCTATTCTATCAGTATGTAGTGTATCAGTCTCAAAAGAATGTTTACGGCAGTATAAGTCACAGGAAAATGATATCCTAAATGTCTGCAATTCCTTTCTGTATTACTTTGTTGTCGAACAAACCCTCCCTTTCCCTGAATTTGTCAAGTGGTGTGCAAACAGTTATTCGTCATCTGAAAGAGTTATTATGAGTCATACAACTTCAAAAATCCTCTATAGAATTGATGCAAAATCTATTCGCGAGATGTTAAGTCAGCCTGATATTTTTCCTGTAAACCCTGAATCCTTCAATGAGTAAGTATTGATTGAATTGTATAAAAATTGCAAAACTAAAGTAATATGTCTATTCTTGTCCAGTATTTTAAACCTTGGTTAGTTGTTAGAGGGTTTATTTCTGCCATACAATGTCAATATTTTCAAAGATGAAGTCCAATTGGTCATGTCAATGGTTAGTCAGGTTTTAGGTCTAGATGATGATAAGCATGTCAACGAAGTCATTTTGGGTTTTTTGCTAAGTATAGGTTCAACTGACCATGAATCCAATTCAATTCGTTGTTTCAATATTGATGAGTATTTAGCTGAAATAGTCTATACCCAATTGGTTGAATTTCCTAAAGTTAGGTTCTTCAGGTACCAATCATATTTGCTGAACATGTTATTGTGTTCAAATGTGTCAGAGTTGCAGTTCTTATCTACCATGTTCTCTCCAGAACTTCCAAAACAGATCAACATGTTTGAGTTCATGAATACGATTATGGCTCAAATATACAAAATGATTTTCGATGATGTCTTACCTAGGGTATTGGAAGACATGAGAATTATGTTGCAATCTTTTTCAGAAGACAAAAAAAGGAGTTTTGTTTTTGCACAAAGAATTTACTGTTCTAAGAGTGTATGGGTTCATTGGAGAACCATACAGGTTACCTGCTTTCTTGACACCAAGAATATTTTCACTATAGTTCATGAGACAAAGGTTGTATGTAGAAGAGGAACATTTCAGAGCATTTAAAAAATCTTCTGATGTACAATTCCCTCTGAAAGTTGGTCCTTTCATTTTTAAGAATAAAATCGCTCTGTTGGTGATTGAGAAATTATTGGAAGTTATTGACTTTCAAATAGAGGAAAAAATGAATTATGACCCACACCATATTATTTCTCATAGGAATCAACTGAACAAAAACAAGCCATTTGATCATCAAATTATTGAGGGATTAGATAAAATGGCAAATCTGTCTAATTTTTAAGAAAATACATAAGCTAATGAAGATAAGAGGGACAAATTGGCTGTAATAGTTCAAATGTCTATTAATTCCAGTGTTATGAATAAAATAACTCTTTCTGAAGTAGATGGCTTGGACGTAGATGAAGATATTTTTAATAAAAAAATCAAAACACGTCCTCATAATGAGCTAACCATTTCAGAAGAAATATTTTCAGAAGATTTAAAGAAAATGGTTTTGTTCCAGAAAAAGTTTGTCCAAATGCATCAATATTCTTTTGGAGATGAAGGTAAAACAAAGTCCAATTCTTGTTACAAATCTAGGATAGAGCTGATGTCAAGTTATGCTGATAAAGAAATGCAGTCATTGGAGGAAACTAAGAATCTGCTTCCCCAAGTTAGGAAATTAATCAATAAAAAAACTTCATTAATTTCTACTTGACATGCAGAGATGAATGCCCTAAATATTGTTGTGGTAAGTGATAAGAAGGTGTCTAAAATGGAGGTGAAGCTGTATAAAATCAGTGTTCCTGATAAAATACAGCTCCACAAACAAACCAGAGATGTTATTTATTCTGATTTGTTACATGCAACTGTGAAAATTACTAAATGGCAATCTCTTGTAGATAAAATGGAGATTCAATTGAAACATGAGAAAGTTGAAAATAAGGCCAATTTGATTCAAATAAAGAAGTTACAAGGAGATATCATAAGCTTAGGGACCTAGCCAAATAATATGCAAGCGACGAAGAAGCTTTTAGAAGAGAAATATAATCCCATTCAAGTGTTGAAAAAGAAGCTTAAGGTCCCTAACACTGAACATGTTCGATATTCATAATTGTTTACATTATAGGAAGAAAAAGAAAACGTCTACTAGGAAATGATGGATTATAAAGGAAAATTATTGAAGCTGCAGGAGGAGAAAGACAAGTGGGAAACAAAAAAATCTGAGTTGATAGCTCAGATTGCAAGGTTAAATAAATATAAAAATGATGAAAAAGAAGTTATGGAGGAATTGATGAATCAACCTTTAGTTGATTCAGATGAACCCCTTCTTAATGTTGAAAAACCATTAACTAAATTTTCTACAGATGCTTTACTAGTTCCTATGTCTTAGGTGAGTTTGAATGAAGTGGAAATTAAAGGATTAAAGGATGAAAATGAAAATATCAAGTCAGAATTGGCTAAAATTTTTGAAGAGAAGAATACAGTGTGGAATGAGAAGAGCCAATTACAAAAAAAATTCAATGAATTAAAAGAGAGAAATATAGGAAAATATCCTTTACAGGAAGCTAAACATTTGATCTGGGATACTTTGTGTGTATAAATCACTAAATTTAGACATCATTTAAATTTTATTGATGATTAAAGTGCACTGGTAAATTTGGCTGCTCAAAGATTGAAATTAGCAAATGAAACCATGGAAAAGAAATCTTTGAATACTGCTCATAATGCTGTGAATTTCTTGAATTCTCTGACATATCAAAATCTGCAGCATATTGGGATCAAACATAGGGTAGTAGTTGTCTTATCAGTGAAGAAGTTTATCAATAAACATCAACTTATCAAAATTGTGCAAGATAAAACGAATCAGATGTCTTCTCAAATCAAGAATTCCAGGGTGGCTTTTAAAGATTTATTTGATGATGGTCTCCCTTCTTTTTGGGATGACAAAGGATGTTTTTTTTCTAAGGAACAATATCATAGCTTACTTGGTACAAAATCACATGGATCATTCTAAATTTGAATATTTAGTCAAAGGATTAATAAGAAAGGTTATTGTTGAAAAGTTGACAGAATACTTTGAAATATTGGACAGGTTCTTAATTATTAAAAAAGGATTACCAGCTGTGTTTTATGAATCTTATGTGGATTTGGAGGTGTCAATAATAGAAATGACAGAGTATGACACTCCAAATATAGAACAGTGTAAATTCGTGGAGAAATTTGGGAAAACCAAATACATATTACATTCATGAAGACAGGTGTTGCAGTTTCGAGAAGCTGTTTGTTCGTGATGCCTTATAGTTATGGATTTTGCTATAATCAAGCAATCTATTATTTCAGTCAAAGCATGCAATTATTATTCCTATTTATTAGGGAAATGGTTACAAGAAACTTATGATTAATAATTAGTTTTTAATTGATGTTCTTGAAAGAATCTATTTTGTATATATTTGAATTTTATTGATGTATCAAGGGTTGGAACCCGTAAGATTGGACTGATGTTTTTGTGAGAAACTTTTCGAATAAAATTACAGAGCCAAATGCTAGTTTATCTTCAAAGATTCATGTGTTGTTCATGTTACAGTATGTGCTTTCTTTCCTTGTGAATGTTTTCTAAGTGTTTACCTTCCATTCTACTTTCTCTCGTGTCTGAACACAATGTTTAATAGTTTCAGAATTCATACATGTATGCTATGGCTATTGTTTCAGATATTCACAAACATTTCTTCTAAATTTGATATGGAATTCATCTTGTGATACTTTATATTAATGGACTGTTCATGTTTCTTTCCTATCACCTGAAAATCAATGAATGACTGTAGCTAAATAATTATCTTGCTTTTGTTGAGATGTTATGTACGTAGCTTTGTATTATCTTCATCGGTTTTGAATCCATAGCCCAATGGTTATATGTGTTGTTTCAACCATCTGCATAACTTAAAATTTTTGACTCCAATATCTAGCCTTGTTAAATTTATATTTGAGAGATCCCTCTCTGGAAAGAAAAGCCAGTTTCTTTCTAAAAGTGGTTTTTTCTATTACCTTGAGATTACTTTTCACAACCTTAGGTATATTTTCATATGCTTCAGAACATATTATTGATGCATTCTTTTTATAGAAGAATAATGAAAACATGGATCAACCTATAGAATTTTTCAGTAAGATGTTGAGAGATGCAGAATTAAAATATGATATTATGGAGAAGCAGGCATATGCTTTGGTTAAGGCCTTAAATAATTTCAGGGTGTATATTCTTCATTCACATATAATTGCTCATGTTCCAACTAGTGCAGTAAAAGGAATTCTTACATAGCCTAATCCAGAAGGAAGAAGAGAGAAATGGATAGCAACATTATTGGAGTATGATATAGGAATTAGGCCTACTAAGTTCATTAAAGGGAAAGGACTCGCAAAGATGTTGACGAATTCCAATTGTCAATCGTTACAACTTAATTTCTTATCCATCCGATTTCGTTAATTCGCAATAGGGGTGGAGGTGATGGTTGGTTTCACTACATATTTATGGTATTATGATATAGTTCATGTTCTTCAAAACATACAAGATCCTATAGGATTAAGTAAAACTAGAGCAAGATCTGTGAAATTGAAAGCTGCTAAATTCTATATTTTAAATCAGTATCTTTATTGGAAGGATCCTGGGAATGTGTTACTTAATTTCCTTTTGGAAAATGAATCCTAGCAAATGGTGAAAGAATTCTATAAAGGAGACTGTGGGGGACATCACTCTTGGAAAGTGACAAAAAACAAAATTTTGAGAGCTGGTTTTTATTGGCCGTCATTGTTTTTGGATGTGTACAAATAAACTAGTACATGTCATCGATGCCATATCTTTGATCGTAAGAGAAAGGTGATTCCACTTCCTCTTAATCCAATAACTGTAGAAGCTCCTTTTCAGCTATGAGGATTGGATTTTATTGGAGAAATAAACCCAAATTTTTCGGGACAACATAAATGGATTGTAACAGCTATAGACTATTTCACGAAGTGGACTAAAGCAATACCTACCAGGAGAGCTACTGAGACAGTGATTATGGATTTTCTTGAAGAAAATATATTGGCTAGGTTTGGGTGTCCTAGAATAATTATGACTGATAATGCAACAACTTTTAATTCCAAAAAGATGACTAATTTTTGTCATAAATATCATATCAGTCTAAATCATTCAAATTCTTACTATCCATAGGGAAACGGGCTGGCGGAGTCTTCTAATAAGAGTTTTGTAAAAAGTATTAAGAAGTTGTTAGAAGATAACAAAAGAGCTTGGCACACCAAGCTTAAGTATGCTTTGTGGGCTGATAGAATTAGCACTAAAAGGGAAATTGGAATGTCTCCTTTTCAATTGGTGTATGGAATGAAAGTCATTTTTCCAGCATCATTGGGTGTACCAGTTATGAAATACTTTTAGGAACAGCAGGACGAGATGAACCATATGCAGAGAAGAATAAACCAAATTATCGAATTGGAGGAGCAAAGAAATAAAGCTTATGATAAAGTGCAGATACATCAAGAAAAAATGAAAAATACCTTTGATAGAAGGGTAAAAAAAGAGCAGTTCCAAATTGATGACCTGGTATTAAAATGGGATGATCCTAGGGAAGATAAGCATGGAAAATTTGACCACATGTGTGTAGGTCCTTATGTTATTGCAGGTCACAGAGGGGAAAATGCATTCATTCTGGAATATCCAAATGGGGTTTTGCTGAATAGTGGCCCTTTTAATGGAATATTTTTAAAACATTACCTGTCCTAAGGAGAGAGGTAAAATTTGTACCATAGTTTGTAAATATTTATTTTCTTAAAAGCAGTACAAATGGAGAACCGAATATAGTTGAATCCCTGAGTGAAGGCCCTAATATTTTGAGGGTAGCCATTTTCTTTATTTTGAAAAAAATATTTATTTGAAAAAAAAAAGTTTGGAGGTTTGGATAGAAAATTTTGAAGTAGGCACCTAGTCTATGAGTTCTTTGATACCTCACAAGGAGGATACCATGCCCAGTTGGAGCCAATTGTTAGCACCCTTTATGTTGAACAATTCAAAAATATATGATCAAGAAATGATAAAGGCATATATTAAAAGTTGGTAAAAGGTTAATATTCACGATTCTTTATCAAAATGCGCACTTTGATTAATTTACTGCACAATTGGAGGGTGTAGATTTGTGATCATGCAGATCTACGGTTGCAAATTGATCTGCTAAAAAAAGTTACATGAGAAAGAAGTTTTGACGGAGAGCGGAATGGGTTAACAAGATAAAAATATCAACTGCCAGGAGATAAAGAAAATTAAATCTATGGTCATAAGGTAATCTGTGATGTGAATATGCAAGGTTGAACGAGGAGATGATGGATTATAAAAAAAATGATTGAAGCTGCAGGAGCAAAAACACAAGTGGGAAATAGAAAAAGATGAGTTGATAGTTTATATTGAAAGGTTAAATAAAGATCAAAATGATGAAAAAGAGGTTACGGAGGAATTGATGAATCAACCTTTAGTTGATTTAGATGAACCCCTTGTTAATGTTCAAAAACCATTAAATGAATTTTCTACAGATGCTTTACTAGTTCCCATGTCTCAGGTGAGTTTGAAGGAAGTGGAAATTAAAGGATTAAAGGACGAAAATGAAAAGATCAAGTCAGAATTGGCTAAAAGTATTGAAGAGAAGAATAAAGCGTTGAATAAGAAGAGCCAATTACAGAAAAAAAATCAATGAATTAAAAGAGAGAAATACAAGAAAAGCTCTTTTATAGGGAGCTAAACATTTGATTTGGGATACTTTGTGTGTAGAAATCACTAAATTCAGACATTATTTAAATTTTATTGATGATGAAAATGCACTGGTAAATTTGGCTACTCAAAGATTGAAATTAGCAAATGAAACAATGGAAAATAAATCTATGAATACTGCTCATAATGCTGTGAATTTCTTGAAACCTCTGACATATCAAAATCTGCAAGATATTGGGATCAAAGACAAGGTAGCAATTGTGTTATGGGTGAAGAAGTTTATCAATAAATATCAACTTATGAAAATTGTGTAGGATAAAGCGAATCAGATGTCTTCTCAAATCAAGGATTTCAAGGAAGCTTTTAAATATTTATTTGATGATGTTCTCCCTTATTTTTTAGATGACGAAGGATGATTGTTTTCCCAGGAACAATATCATAGCTTATTGGTACAAAATCGCATGGATCATTCTAAATTTGAAGATTTAGTCAAAGGATTAACAGGAAAGGTGATTGCTGAAAAGTTGACAGACTCGACATTGAAATATTAGACAGGTTCTTAATTATTAAAAAAGGATTACCAGCTGTGTCTTATGAATCTACTGTGGATTTGGAGATGTCAATAAGAGAAATGGCAGAGTACGACACTCCAAATATAGAACAGTGGAAATTCGTGGAGAAATTTGAGAAAACAAAATACATATTACATTCCTGAAGATAGGTGTTGTAGTTTTAGGAAGCTGTTTGTTTGTGATGCCTTACAGTTATGGATTTTTCTATAATCAAGCAATCTATTATTTCAATCAAAGCATGCAATTATTATTCCTAGTTATTAGGGAAATGGTTACAAGAAATTTCTGATTAATAGTTAGTTGGTTATTGATGTTATTGAAAGAAGCTATTTTGTATATATTTGAATTTTATTGATGTATCAAGGGTTGGAACCCATAAGATTGGACTAATGTTTTTGTTAGAACCTTTTTGAATAAAATTACAGAGTCGAATGCTAGTTTGTCTTCGAAGATTCATGTGTTTTTTATGTTACAGTCTATGCTTTCTTTTCTTGTGAATGCTTTCTAAGTGTTTACCTTCCATTATGGTTTCTTTCATGTCTGAACGCAGTGTTTAATAATTTTAGAATTCATACATGTATGCTATGGCTATTGTTTCAGATATTCACAAACATTTCTTCTAAATTTGATATGGAATTCATCTTGTGATGCTCTATATTAATGGACTATTCATGTTTCTTTCCTATTGCCTGAAAATCAATGAATGACTGTAGCTAAATAATTATCTTGCCTTTGTTGAGATTCTGTGTACGCAGCTTTGTATTATCTTCATCGGTTTTGACTCCATAGATCAATGGTTATATGTGTTGTTTTAACCATTTGCATAACTTAAAATTGTTGACTCCAATATCTAGCCTTGTTAAATTTATATTTGAGAGAACCCTCTCTAGAAAGAAAAGCCAGATTCTTTCTAAAAGTGTTTTTTGTTGTTACCTTGAGATTACATTTCACAACCTTAGGTATATTTTGAGTGATAATATACCCTACAATGACAAATTAGATGACGAGGCTTTGCCTAAGCTCGAGAAAGGACTAACCCAAATCAACAATGTACCTACACGTTCATGCACTGCGCCAAATTCAAGAAGAAACACCAGATCATCGTAAGACTGCACTGTATGTCATCACAAGAGTAATAGTAGTGGATCAGAGAATACCTGAAGAGGACCCAGAATGGAAGGTGACAATGTAAAACTACCCTTGTTCCATGGGAATGAAACTAAAGACACTAAGCAATATTGGTTTCTATATGAAGCAATATGAACTATAAAGCAAGTCCAAGATGAAGATATAAAGAAAGGAAAACTAGCAAAAACCTTTCCAGGCTGAGAATTGGATTGGTACATGAATTTTGTACATGTGGCGACACAGCATCAACAAAATACACTAGCATAGATTAGGACTGGTCTAATTAAGGAATTCAAAAACCCAAATTTGAGTTGCAATACATTAATGAGTTGAAAGAAATAAAACAATATCCGAATGAGTCGGTATGGGATTTTGATTAGCAATTCAAGACATTGATGGATAATGACAGCTTTAGGATGAGATACATGCAACAAAAAGAATGGTTCATCACAGGTTTGGTACCTCACATCTGGATACCATTAATGTAGCAAAATATTGCAACACAACTCGAGGATCTGGAAATTATGATGAAGTTAGAAGCTTCATGAGTTGGTGAAACAGGGGTTGGTATGAACCAAATCCAATATCAATTAGAGAACCTTATTATTCAGTTGTAGGATATAAATAATGGAAAAGAAGTCCATGAAGAAGTGTTATACATTCAATGTCACGTAGAAGGACATCATAAGGATCTATTTATGGACTTCTAGGAATACTTACAGGCTGGAGACCTTAATCCACTGAGTTAAGGAATTATTCCATGATGTCGGATCTGTCAGATAGGAGGACATCGGTCTGAGGAATGTGTGTAACTTCAAAAGGTTGTTTCAAATCCAAAAAATCTATTTTGCAACTTTTGTTGATTAGTTGGCCATGAATAAAAGGATTTCATAACATACGACTTACTCCAAGAAAGATCAATGGATAGATATTTAAGGAAAGGAGAAGAACACCGACTGGTGGAAAGGCCACGACCACAGTTTTATCTTCTGCAACCATAGTTTTCTCTATCGCAACCATGGTAAAATTAGATGTTATATAATCAATAGCAATGATAGTATACTCAATCGCAATATACTCAACGATAGTACACTCAATTGCATCCTAACCAATAGTAGCAACTTAACCAACTGAAGTATCAACCACAAGGAGGATTCCGAGGAGTATTCTGTGGAGGTCGTAACAGAGTCTTCGGTCGCAAAGGTGCTATGGGATGAGTTCGTGGACCAGTGATGTGTCATAATTGTGGAGTTTTTGGAGATTACCAGAGGAATTGTATGAATATACAGTATTGTTATCAACCCAAATGGCACTTCTCCATCCAAGTGCCGACTTTCCATATGTTGGTACACAAAAGGACACTATAGGATTGAATTTTTCCTAAAAACTATAGATAGGCATGACATCAGATGCATTTACCCTTTAACCAGCTTGCCATTTTATTTTTCTGTGTTGATTGTCGTACGTGACTATCTCCACTGAAACTCATGTACATATGAGACTATATCTGTTGACAACTCACGTACTATATGCGACTATTCTCATTGCAACCCGCATACAAATTTGTATGCGAGTTTCCCTTAAAGAAACTCATGTGTCATACGCGAGTTTCCTATATCAATAGTCACGTACACATCCATTCGACATTAAAAAATATAAAACATGATTAATGCAGATTATGTGAGCCCTAATCATTAACCATATCAACTATCTCAACCTCCTCAACCTTCAAAACTGCTTTATTTTCCAAAGTACAAATAGAGGCCTTGGGGAGGGCATTAATATAAGGAATCTTGGAGAGCAAAGTTATGCTGGTGGTATATCTTCAAAAGTATTTGGAGCAGAAAAACTCAAAATCCTTTGGTTGCATAGGAGTCCTTGTCTCAGGCATTGGGTTGTACACTTATCTCATTCACTGATTGTTAATAAAGAGAATTCTTCTTCCAACTTTGTTTTGAGTCTCTTTCATGTATCATGGTTGATGGATATATTTGATTAAGCACTATATATGTTTTTTATCTAACCTTTTATATATACATGTATAAGATTGTACTTGGAGAATTTCCTCTTTGCAGGTGAAGGAGGTGCATCCTTGAAAGCTTTGGAGAGAAGCAGAATGGGATAAGACAAAACTTGGACCAACCGTCGGTAATCAAGTGAGTCCAATATTTCTTCCTATTTCCTTTTTGTACTTTAAAGCATATTGTCTGCAAGTTTTAGAAGTACGTTGGTAACCCCAGACCCTAGGTTACAAGGGTGTTTATTCCTAAACAACAGAACTAGTGAATCCACTGGGGAGCCTAGACTGCTGTGGTTTATTTCTATAGATCAGTGCCCAATATTTGCCTTGATTCAATGTGTGGTGTCTTGTCTTGGTTCAGATTTGTAGTGGTGCTTTGAAGTCCTTGATAATTTTTCTTTTTTTGAAAAATGTAACTCTTGTACGCGGGTTGTGCTTGCACACAGTCGCATACAGAGGTCTGCGTATGCGAGTTTCTCTATATCAAAGTCATGTACACTATGTGGGTTTCCCTTGTACACAGTCATGTACAAGCCTGAGCACAAAAATTTTGGGTTAGGGTTTTGCTTGTCGATGTCCTTCGATAGATTTTGTCTTGCTGAGTGGCCTTCACTATGAGCACTACACTGTGAGTTTGATGATCTTGTTAGCCATACCTTGTGCTTTATTGTAAGCCCTTGAGTTCTTATTGTTCGGATTATCTATATGTTAGGAACTTGAAGTGGATTTGCCTGTTGGGTAATAGGTTTAAGTGATGCTTGTCTGAATCAGTGATCAGGGTTCTAGACACTGTATTTTCCATTATATTTTTGAATAGTATTGGTTAGTCACTTACCTTTGTTTACATTCAGTGATTTCGATTTCATTGTGCCTTCCCAACCTAGGGTTCCAAGTCTTCCTTAGGTGGTTGATCTTTGGTTCTATGAATCTTCTTTAATTCATTTTGCTTATTTTATACAGTTAGTTTATTCAAGCATACTCAAGTATTGTGCATTTAGGTGCATAGTAGTCTTTGAGCAACTTGAAAAGTGAAAAGAAAACATTAGAAACTTTTGCATTTGATTTGCATACAGTAGTTTTGTTTTCATTTTTTAAATATAATCTCAAAAATTACAAAAATATAGTCTTAGTTTTCTCTTTATTCGTTGTATTTTCATCAGTTTACATTTACAAAAAAAAGAAAAGAGAATCTTGTTTTTTAAGTAGTGATATTTGCTTTGTAAGTATACACCTATTGTTTTTTACATTTCTTAACGAATCAAAAACATCATAGTCATTCACTCCACTTGCCTTCTCAGTAAAAAATAGCCCTTGAAATGAACGCAATAATTAAAATTTATTAGTAATTTTTGTTTTTTAGGGCCATACACCTACTAGCTTAGGCTAGACTTGTGATATAGGAAGTGCAAACTCCCCATAAGTATTTAAATTCACACATAGTGGTACAATCGATAGGTAAATCTTTCTCTTTATCGATAGTATCTAGGAAGATCCTCTCAAAAAGGAGTCAAGCACGAGGCCGCATGGAGGCATTGGACCAAGGAGATAACCCTTCGATTCCTTTTTGAAACATAAATCAGGATTTTTACGCACCTCAGGATTCTATCGTAGACATATTTTTAGGATCAGCTACCCTTCCCATGCATATGAATTAGGCTTATGACTATCCCCCCATACTGTTGGTATAGTTAGTGTAGCCTCTAGTCTCTTGACATCTAGGGTTCATACATAGGTAAACTGGAAGGCTATTTGCAGTTCACCTTGGGTGGGATTGGAAGGTAACCCTTGTTGAAAGTGTAGGAGGGTGGTGGATGATTCCTCCGCTTCTGCCTAAGAACCTCTTCAAGGATGCCAAGCAGGTGTCTTTCAGCTTTCTTCAGGAAATCATATGTTTTACCCTTGGTGACTATTGATACTTTAGGATTTTTCGTAGTGATTTCTATGTGGTTTGTCTATGTTTAGCTGACCTTACAGTTTGAATTTCCAAATTTACAATCATGGAGGACCAACCTATCAGAAGGTCATGAAGGTTGCAAAACCTTCGTCTTCTTATCACATTGGAACCTCCACTTCCCACTCAAAGGCTGATATTGGACACAAACAGTTCATTTGAACTGATAGGAGTCAGTGAAGTTCTGGGTGAACAAGAACTTAGGGAAAACTGTTTTGATTTGAACATAGTTGAGATATAATACTTTCAGGTTAACGAGTTTGCAAGGAATTTTAATACACCTCTGACTGATTTAAACGATCCTGTGATTGTTCAGGTTTGTCCTTTTTATCCACCCATGATTGGTGTCCCTGTGGGCATAATAGTGTCTAGTGTAGGAGAAAGTTCTTTCATTTTCACCTCAACCATCCCGGCTGAAGGGGTGCTACCTCCCTCAATAAGTACCCCTAGATCAAGCATACCTACTACGACCTTAACTCTAGCGATCCGAGTGATCCAACCACCGGTCCCCACAATCCTAGCAGGTGCTTCTGGTGGTATGGTCACTGGGATTCCCAGTGTACCTACAGTTCCAACCTCCTTCACACAAACTGCCCAGAGTGGTCCTATAGGATCCTCGGCTTTCATTCAAGGATTTCCTTGGACTGGGGGGCACATTCCCTCATCCACTCCATACGTAGGCCCACCACCCTCTTATGTAGGGGTGCAATTTGGAAACACTAACCCTTATGGTCAAGGTTTCCAAACCCCGGTCTCTACTCCGTTTACGAGCTCTCCCTTTTCACTTTTTAGCAGAGGGATACCTGCTCCTATTGTTCAAACCCCAGTTTTGACTGGGGCAGCAAGAACCTTTTATATTGCACCTCATACCAACAATCCTGTAGCTTACAAATGGAATCCGTTTCAAAGTAACCCATCCACTTTGCAAGTAGCAGCAGGGGGAAACCCCACCTTTACATATGGGAATTTGGGGGAAATTCCCCCTAATCCCCAAACTGGCACTTTTAGTGCTCCGGTGCGACCTAATATTCCTTTCTTGACAATGTTAAACTTACCAAATTTGTCTAAACTGATGAATGACCTGGTGAGGCATGATCCCTCCTGGCCGCCTGTACCCACCAAGTTGCCCTCGGACATCCCAAAATTCGAAGGTAAAGTGGGTGAATATCATGGGGCTCATTCCACCACTTTTAATTTATGGTGCTCTTTCAACTCACTGAATGAATATTTAGTTTGGTTGAGGCTGTTCCAAAGAACATTTATGACTACTGCAACAAAATGGTACAATGAGTTGCCTTCTGCTACATTTAGTATTTTTGGGACTTGGCTAATGCATTCCTTAGCCACTTTCAGCTTCTTGTCCGATATTATTTTGGAACATACTTGCTATAGACCTTCCGGTATAACAAGGCTACCCATATCTTATATCACATCCAAGAATGGAGGAGGTGGAAGAGCTTTATTAAAGCCACTATTCATCGTGATTTCTTACTAGAATGGTTCCTTAAATCACTATTTCCCTATATATCTAAGGACGTATCTACTTCAGTAGTGACAAAGTGAGGAAGAAGCTATCCTCAGGGCCCAACAACTAGATCTGATATATTCTCAATCTGGGATCTTGTATGAGATTATCCCTGAGGCACTGAGGCCAACACACGATGTAGAGAAACCTAAGCCTAGAACCCATGCCGATGGTGTGGTTGGTTCCATTAATTCTCCCACTGTAGAATCTTTGGCCAAACAGCTCCATCAGTTGTTCGTCAAACATTCTATGGTAGAGGCAGCAAAGGCCACCCCGTCACCCCAAAATGTAAATGTTTTTGCATGGACCTCTCAAAAGGGAAATCAGTAGTCCGATGGGAAAAATAATAGAGGAAATAAAGGGGAGGGAAATCAAAACAAGTAGAAACCCACAAATAATTCTAATGGGGGAAAGAAAGAAACGAAAAAGGTGAAATTCCCATGCTAATTGTGCCATGAAGATCACCTTACCCATATTTGTCCCCTTATTCAACAAGCCCAGAAGCTACTAAAAGCTCAACAACTGGCTGTCCTAAAGGATCCATTTCCCCAAGGGAAAAATTATGCTCTAGTTTCAAATGTAGCAGGGGGCACTCCAAATGCCCCTGACCCCAATTATATCAACATGTTTTGATCTTCAACTTTGCTACATACCAAGAATAAGAACTATGAAAAAGAGACCTATGAGAAGGGTAAGTCTATAGGTGAAACTTCTAACCCTCTCATGAATGAGAAACCTACTGAAACTATGCCCAAGATACCGAAAGGTATCTTTAAGAAGACCTTGCATAATCCTAATGCTAGGGCTGCATCCAACTACTCCATGTTTGAAGACTTAGACTAGACACCTTGTGCAATGTCAGCTTTAGAGGTGTTACAGAGTTGTCCTATCCAACGGGATGCACTCTTAGTAGCCTTAGGTAGTATGGAATCATCAAGTCTCATGGCGAAATTTCACTTGTCTGATGTCAAAATTCTCCTACCTTACCATGTATCCTTATTGATAGATGTCATCCATGGTGGAAAGAACATTGGAAGGGTAGTTGTCAATGAGGGTGCTTCTACATGTGTTATGTCCTTGTCATGTTGGAAAGCTCTTGGATCCTGAGAGCCGATCCCATCAAACACCCTGCTTACTGCTTTCAACAGAAGGTCATTCCATCTGCATGGTATCCTACCGGATTTTGAAATTAAGCTAGTAGGGAAAGCAGTGTTTGTTGAGGTAGAGGTGATTGATGCACCTTTGGACTATAATTTTCTCTTGGGAATAAGCTAGACTTATGCCATGTATGCTATTGCATCAGCCATCTTTCGAGTGGTAGTGTTTCCACATGAAGGGAAGTTGGTTACTGTTGACCAACTCAGTTTCACTCGAAAATGATGGATGGAGTCTAATGAGTCTACCGTGCCATTGGTTGATCAGGTTAAACCTGCTACAGAGAGCTTAGGGGCTGTAATGTATGCATAATTGATGGGCACATTCGATCTTCTAGCTCCTATTAATTATATAGGTTCTACTAGTGTGGGAAAGTCCATTGCTACGGTTGTTGATAGGATTGATCCTTGGATTCTCCCTACCCACCATGAACCTAAAGTACCCCTATTGGTAGTGGAATTAGCTTATCAAGCTATGACACAAACCATTGTTGATCCCATTCCAGTTCCACTCTCAGTCTTAAAGGAATTGGAAGAAGTCTATTTGCCTGCTTGGGCAGAAATTTTTTTGCATTTGATATGGTTTTACCTTCTAATGAAGCCATTCTGGAAGCCATGTGTGGATGAGATAATATCTATGAATATCTTCATCATCAATCCTATTTTCTTCCACAGCTAAGCAAGATAGAGAATCAATATTTTCATGTGAGACTGATAGATGATGTTGATACGCCCGTTAATCCCTTGCCCAGGGAGGGAATGTTTGCTGAGGGGAATATGGAAAATATTTCTACTACCATCCCTATCAACATATCTATAAATCTTGATGTTGTGGAAAATATACATATCGGTGCAGACTACTCTCCTAAGGAGATTTCCATTTAAACCTCCTTGTTTAAGGAATTCCGTGATGTTTTTTCCTGGTCATATGAGGAGATATCGGGCATTGATCCATCTATAGTCAAGCATGATATTTGAACATACCATGACGCTAACCCTTTTCAACAAAAGTTGAGACCTATTAACTCACGTAAAGCGGCGGCAGTGAAGGCTAAAGTAGAAAAACTACTGAAATCTGGTTTTATTTATCCCATAGCTTTGACGAAATGGGTATCCAACCCTATTCCTATTGATAAGAAGAAAGGGACAATACGTGTTTGTACTGAATTCATATATTTAAACAAATCATGTCCTAAGGAGAACCATCCCATGCCATTTATAGACCAAATTATTGATGCTTCCACAGGAAGTTAAGTTTTTTCATTTATGGATGGTTTCTCCGGATATAAGCAAATTCAGATAAAATTAGAAGACCAACATAAAACTGCTTTCATTTGTCCTTGGGGTACCTTCACATACAAAAAAATGCCCTTTGGATTGAAAAATGCTGGGGAAACCTTTCAACGGGAAATGAATTTTTCCTTTCATGGTATTAAAGCCATTGTCGAACCCTACCTTGATGATCTTCCTGCACATTCTCGTAAGAGGATTGACCATCCATATCACCTACGTTTGATATTTGAACAATGCAGATACTATAAAATTCGCTTGAATCCCCACAAGTGTGTGTTCTATGTCGAGTCAGGGCGATTGCTCAGATTCATTATTTCTAATTGAGGCATTCAGGTGGATCTGTTAAAAGTTGAGGCCGTTGTAAATATGCCTCCTCCTCGTTCTATCAGGCAAATTCAAAGCCTGTAGGGAAAGTCCAATTTTCTTTGACGTTTCAATGTAAACTATGCCAAGATTACTAAGGGTTTCATGTGCCTACTAAAATAGGACACCCCATTTGTATGGGATGAAACTGCACAACTCGCATTTGAGTCATTGAAAAAATATTTGATGTCAACACCATTATTGCATCCATGAGATTAATCTAGGGATTTTATATTGTATTTGGACGTGTCGGAGTTGACCATAGGGGTAGGCCTAGTCTAGGAGGATGATAAGCTCCAATAGCATTCCGTTTACTATCTTAGTCATGCTTTAGCCAAACCTGAACTAAGGTACTCCCATGTCGAGAACTTGGCCTTAGCAGTTGTTTATGCTGTTCAGAGGTTACATCACTACATCTTACTAAGGACTACAATGGTATTGGAAGATGTTAATACTTTTCAATATGTTTTGTCCTGACAGATAGTTGGAGGAAAATTCAACAAATGGATAGTCATTCTCTAAGAGTTTGACTTTGATTTTCAGTCCACTAAATCCAAAAAATCCTTAGTTTTTGCTGAGCTTATTGCAGAATTTCTAGTAGATGAAGATGTAGCTATTGAAGAAGACTCATTCCCATATGAGCACATCTTTTTGATTTCCACCTCTGATCCCTGGTATGGAGATATACTTATCTATCTCTAGACTTTGAAGTATCCTGTAGCTTTCTCATGTGAAGAATGACGTAAAATGCATCTACATGCCAAGAACTACCTCATCATCGGAGATACTTTATATCGTAGAGGGGTAGATTTCATTTTGCATCGGTGTCTTACCCACGAGGAATCAAAGATTGTCCTTAATGATGCCCATAGTGGATTAGGTGGGGGTCATTTATTTGGGTTAGCAATGGCCCATAATATATTACATGCCAGTTATTTCTGGCCCACGATCTTTAAGGATTGTGTGGAAGTCATGAAGCGCTGTGATCCTTGTCATCTTTACACCAGGAAGATGTAGTCACATCCTACTCTGTTATTTCTTGTTATCTCAGTGGGGCCCTTCATGAAGTGGGGGATTGATTACGTGACATGTAGCCCAACCTCAATTGGGGGGCACAAATATATCATTGTTGCTATGGACTATTTTACAAAATGGGTAGAGGCAATGCCCACCTTTAGAGCTAACGAGGAAACTACAGCTTTCTTCATGTTCAATCAAATTATAGTAAGATTTCATATACCCAAGGTGATTTTCACTGACCATGGTAGTCATTTTCAAAATAGTATGATGACAGAATTGACCACTATGCTAGGATTTAGACAAGAACATTCATCCTTTTTCTATCCTCAAGCTAATGGTCAGGTTGAGGCTGTTAATAAAACTTTGAAAAATATCCTCAAACGTACTATTAATGTAGCCTGTTCAAACTGGAATATCATGCTATACCCTGCTCTTTGGTTGTATCAAACCAATGTAAAAACTGCTATGGGTTTCTCCCCCTTCCAACTCGTCCATGGAGTGGAAGATATTACCCCAATGGAATGTGAAATACCATCTCTAAAAATTGCTATTCATGTGTTACTAGATACGACTGATCTTGAAGAACATCTATTATATTTAGAACACCTTGATGAACAATGTAGAGATGTGCTAACAGCAAACCAAGATCATAAAAATAGGGTCAAAATCCAATATGATAAATCGGTCAAGCCTCGAATTTTCTTTGAGGGGGAACTCATTTTGCTCTGGGACCAAGACAGGGAACCCCTAGAGGCAGGAAAGTTCAGGTCTATGTGGTTAGGACCTCATATCATGTCTAAATTATTAAATAAAGGCACATATTATTTGATATATTTTGATGGGAATAAGCTCGTTGAGCCTAGAAATGGGCTCTACCTAAAAAAGTACTATGCTTAGGCTTAGTACTTTTTCTTGTATTTTACTGTATGTATTTTTATGTACACTAGTTCGTTGGTTTGTTTTTTTATACCATCTTCTAGTTGTTTCAGATGTCTTTCGAGAGGTTTGTAGGTTTCACTGATGGTGCCAGTTGCCACACTTGTAATCTAGCTTCACCTACATCGATCATTTATTCACCCTCCAGACAGTTAGTTTCCTCAAGAGGTGCTTGCTTAGGTCCTACTTCTAATAATGTCACTGACTATAGAGCTATCATTGAGCTTCTATCGGATGCTTTGTCATGTGGTATCACTTAGCTGGAAGTCTGAATGGACTCTCAACTGGTGATTTCCTAGCTCAATCGGGCTTATCAGGTATGGAACCTTATTCTATTGCATTAGTTTATGCAAGCTAGGTTATTGGAAAGAAATTTTGAGTTCATTACATTCAATCATATTCCAAGGAATCAAAATTCATTAACTGATGCATACACTAATTACATCTTGGATTGACATTTAAAACATTTTCCATAAAAGTATACAACAAACACATAAAAAATATTTGTAAATAAACCAGCAAAAAATTATATATATATATGTGAATATCTGTTCATATATATAGGCCGAGTCTCTGATCCTCAGATCCAGTCATAACTGTATAATATACAAAAATATACAAAATATGGATCAAAGTCCATCAAATGCTCCTAGATCTAAGCTAGACCACCCTGGTCCCCTTAGTCTCCCTACACTCTGGCTTCTTTAGCCTCAACAACATCTATGTATACCAATACTACTCTGGCTACCCACCTCAAAAGGCGTATCCAGATAGGTGGTACACCAACCATGAACTCCTGCATGATGGCTGGGACGTGTTCAATCCATAAGGTGGGTACTCTCTGGGTAATCCTATCCAGCTTCCCCTCAAGAACCCGAATCATCCCTTGGTCTTCTCCTAAGATAGGATGCACATACATGCGTGGATTCCCTTCAGGGTCGAATGGTCCAATATTTTCATTTTCACATTTTAAAAAGGATTAAAACTCTTATACATATGTATATATCTTTATATTTTAAAATTGATAAAAATTTTAAAATTTTAAAATAAAAAATTACCTAGCTCTTCCCATGCTCCTCCTGGAGGGAGGATGAGGTCTAGATCACCACGGAAGTCCATTCCAGCACATGGAAACTACTCCAGGGTTGGAAACTATTGCTCCCACCAAAAGTAAAATTTGTCATCATAGACACTCTGCACTGAGCCACCACCTCCCTGGTGGAGGAAGATATCTCCCAATCTACTCAGCCTAGGCTGACAAGGAGAACAAACTGGTAAGGGTACTGTAGGGCTCAATCCCGACACTCTCTCTAAGAAGAATGCTACTAGTATGCTAGAATATCCAAAATTCTTCCTCCTACCTCTCTTGTAGTTAGAGAGTTGTTTTCTCATAATTGGGATCACTCCCGAGCACCAGTCATATAGGCCCCCCTTCATACAATCCATTGCTAGTCTCATCTACTTCCGTGTTGTAAGGTGAAGTGAAGAAGACCCTGAAACTCTCACTATAGTACTTGTCAATACCTGTAGAGGAATATGATGTATGTGAACAATAGGGATGCAGCTACGCCTCTTTTGTGTCCCTGGTGCGTAGTATGTATCAATATAGTTTTGGACACTTAGAGGGTCACTGCCTATGCCAGTTCCTTCCAAGTTTACTGTGGCTCCCCATCATGATAGATCAGTAATGAAATAAACATCCTGTAAAATAATCTCCAAGGACTCACCTTGAAGGTCAAACATGCGCAAGTCATGGTCCCAATAATTTATCTGGAACTCTAAGAGGCAGACATTGGCTTGCATAGGTGAGGTATAGAAAAAATTTAGCAACCCACTTGAATGTAAAACATTCACAGTGGGGGCATCTTGGAGTGCTTCTTAATCCATATCTTCATGTTCGCGCTCCCTCTTCTCAAGCACCATCTTTCAACCTGGTAAACAAGCAATTGCAAACCTTTAGTTTCATATAAAATTTCAAAATTTTGACCCTATATGCTTCTTTTCCACCTCACGCGGCATACATGACTGTCCTTCTAGAAACTTGCATACAAAACCCATGTACACACCTTTCACTATAGAAAACCCACGCACACGGTGTTGCTTTGTTGAGGACTCTTAAAAGCATGAAATTCAGGATTAATTTTGATAATTGCTTAGATCAAATTGAAGAGCATGAAGTGTAGTATTACCTGACACTTGCGGATTTGGAAATGGTCCACTAGATTGTCCACACCGAGCAATTGAAGGTAGAGGTGAAAACTTGTCTTTTATGGCTAAAAATACAAATGGTGAGTTTTTATTTATGTTTTTAACTATTTATAGAAAATTTATTTTTCAAGTGGGTTTTTTCCCTATAGTTCATAATTTATAAAACTAATACCATATATTTTTTCCTTGTAGCAGGTTTATCATCGTTTTAAGTTGTTTTTTACTCATATAGGATGGTTTTTTGTTGTTTCACATGCATTCTGCATTTATACCTACCCCATATTAAACCTAGCAATTAACATTTTGACCACGGACTATGGTATTTTTAACCATTAGCTCCTTGTCTTTACCATTTTTCTTCTGTGGATAGGGCTTTCCTCTCATGAGTAACCTCATTTAGAACCTATTTTGTCTTTCGATACTCATGCTGCAGCTATCTTAGGTAAAGGGTAATATTTTTTATCTATTTTTCACACCAAATTGAGCCATATTTTGGTCTTTTTTTACAAGCTATCCCTTTATAGGTCTCCCCACCCTTATGGAGTGTCTTTAGGACCAGGTTTGACTCCTTAAAACAGACTTGATTGCTGAGTTAACTTGTCCATTCAAGCTCATTAAGAATATGTGAATGGGCATCCACATTGGTGGTAGGTTATCTCTTTCTCGGACCATGTGGAATAATAAGAGAAATGATCACTCTCTTTTCTTCAGAATTGAGAAGAGTATTTTTAGGTACATTTTTATCACTTTTCTAGACTTGAGGGACTAAATTTACGGGAAAGGAACTCCCGGTATGAGCTTAGTTTTCTCTTTTTCGTAGTCTGGACCTAAACATGAAAAAGATTTTGAGTGTACTTTATGTCTTTTTCATGCTTGTTAAACATTAAGAACAAAGCATCAAGTTTATTGTTTTAAGCCCCATTTCTCATACTCAAATGGATCTTTCTGAGTGATCTTGCTTTCCTTCACACTCGTAAAACTCAAGTTATATGCTGCTCTTGAAGGAGTGTTCGTTAGGTGGTAATTTAACCTTTTTCGGACCTCCCTGACTAAGTATGAAAAAGGTTCACCTTTTCTTCTATGGAAGTTAAGAGAGTTCTTTTTTGGTATGTTTTATACTTTTCTGGCTTTAGAAGACTAAATTGGATGAAAAAGGGCCCCCCCTGGAGTCTTCTTCTACATTTTCAGACTCTCTAAACATGAAAACACCAACTAAGCATCTACTACTCCGGGCTCATAAAATCCATGAATCAATGACACTATCAAGCATTATTCGCTCTTCTCATTAAGCTTGTCAAAATATGAAGAGAGATCCGAGTTGATTTTCCTGGACTCGTTAAAATTTAACAGGGAAGGTAAGGAAGAAGTTTTCTTTTGATTCTCAGTTAGTGGCAGCATGTCATCCTTGAACAAAGCACTCTCTATTTTTTCCGATACTCATGTCTCAGTGTTCACTTTCAGTTCAGCTATTACTTTGAGTTTCTTACTCCTCCTTTTGTCAGTTCTACCTGGGGAATTTGATCATGTCTCCTGCATGGAAGATAAGTTTATTTGTTCTATATGTAAAGTTAAAAAGCTTCCTTCGGTCATATCTGTGTCATGCTCATTGTTCAAGGAATTAACCTGTGTCTGATCTATATCCTGATTTCATCATTGTGGTATCTGTTATTACTTATGTTTCCCTTCCTTTACCAAGTTCCTAGTCACTCTTATGATGTGTTGGAGGATCTATTTCCTTCCTTATCATAGTATGGTTCCATATCAGCACTTCCTGAAGACAAAGACCTAGAGTTTTGACGATTGTACCTTAGGATTCACTCTCATTATTGGTGAATTCCTTTGGTTCCGTTGTTGATTATCACCTATTGATTGAAAATCTATTGAATTCGCTCCATGTTTGACTTCAAATTACATCTATTCAAATGGCTTGGATTGTACTGGTTCTTTGGGATTGTTTATGAAGACCTTAGTTTCCTATCTATGGACTAAGTTGCATAAGATTATGTTATGGTTATTTACACAGCTTCTAGATCTTTGAAGACTCATCATTATTGTATATTGTGGCTTTGATCCACCTTTTTAATATAAATGGTCTTGTACCCGTACTATATGATGTACTCAAATATTGTAAAGGAGCTAGTGTTCTAGTATATTGAACATAGCATCCTCAAATATGACTTTGTATATGACATTATTATGTATTTGTTTCAGGTACTACCTCTGCTCAATTGGAATTATGAGTTCTCTAAAGATAATGATTATAATGTATTTCGGCCATTGCTTTCATCTGACCTTACACATTAGGGGCCATCTGTTATCAACCTAAATGGACTTTATCCATTCAAGTGCCGACTTTCCATATGCTGGTACAAAAAAGGACACTATAGGATTGAAGTTTGCCTAACCACTATAGATAGTCATGACATGAGATGTATTTACCCTTTAACAAACATTCCATTTTATTTTTTTGTGTTGATTTCCATACGCGAATATCTCCACTAAAACTCACGTACATATGCGACTATATCTATTGACAACCCATGTACTATACGTGACTATTCTCATTGCAACCTGCGTACGCATCTGTAAACGAGTTTCCCTTAAAGCAACTGGCATGTCATATGTGGGTTTCCTGTATCAATAGTTGCGTACACATCCATTCGACATTAAAAAATATAAAACACGATTAATTTAGATTAGTTGAGCCCTAATCATTAACTATATCAACTGTCTCAACTTCGTCAACCTTTGAAACTACTCTATTTTCCAAAGTATAAATAGAGGCCTTGTGGAAGGCATTAATAGAAGGAATCTTGGAGAGAAAAGTTATGCCGGTGGTATATCTTCAGAATTATTTGGAGCAGGAAAACTCAGAATCCTTTGGTTGTAGAGAAATCCTTGTCTTAGACATTGGGCTATACACTTATCTCATTCACTAATTGTTAATAAAGATAATTCTTCTTCCAACTTTGTGTTGAGTCTCTTTCATGTATCATGGTTGATGAATATATTTGATTAAGCACTATATGTGTTGTTTATCTAACCTATTATATATACATTTATAATATTGTACTTGGATAATTTTATTTTTGTAGGTGAAGGAGGTGCATCCCTGAAAACTTTGGAGGGAAGCAGAGTGGGAGAAGACAAAGCTTGGAACAACCATCGGTAATCGGGTGAGTCCAATATTTATTTCTATTTCCTTCTTGTACTTTAAAGCTGGTTGTCTATAAGTTTTAGAAGTACGTTGCTAACCACAGACCCTAGGTTACAAGGGTGTTTATTCTTGAACAACAAATATCAATGTACTTATTGCAGTGCTGCAAATCACACTGTCAAATACTACCCGTAGTTGAATGTGAAGTGGCAAGCCAAGAACCAGCTATAGACACCACCGACCCAAAATGTGAACTAGAATCAAAATCAGAATCAAGGACCAACTGTAGGAAAAATATTGGTGGAACCCAGGACTCAGCCCGTAGTTGTTGGATTCATCACTAGAGGTGGAGTAATGATGAGAGATGACAGACCACTCCCAAGTGTCTAATTGGAGGCTCTAAAGAAGGTAAAATTTGACATCAACGTTGAGAAAGAAACTTTCTTCGATGTAAGTGACATACTGAACAATAAAATGGGTAGTTTTCCTATCTATGAAATTACACCTACTTTTGATTCAACAACTGTGAAGCACCATCGTAGAAAGTTGGAACATTACAAAATTTTCTAGAAAGTTTTCTGTCTTCAAAAAATATCCTGATGCATTAACAAATCTAACAAGTTTTTTATACCGATAAGAGAAAGGGGAATAATATCACATCATGAATTATTTCCATAAGAAGAAAAAAGGACAGGAAATGAGAATGAACATCCATCTCGATGACTATGATGTGGATTCGATCGTCTTGTATCTAAGATCAGATGTAAACATATTGATGAAGCAAAATAGGGAAGGGATGGGGAAACCATAGCTGGTTTGGTCCCTTGTACAAATCTAACTTGAAAATCAGGACCTAGTGTCACCAATTGGATGAGTACCACACCTACTTATTTAAGTGGATGGACTAAATACCTATGGAGACTTCAATGTTATTGAGAGAGTCGATGAAATTAGCTCATATCCTAAGTTGTTGGGGATTAGATGGGAAAATAACAATTTGGTGGTTATTAACTTCAAGAAGAGAGTGATGAACTTTGAGAATCGTGATATGCAGATCATTTCCTAATTAGATCCTAGTGAAGGTCGAAGATACATCGAACCAGTGAATGAGGAAGTTGCTGGAGGATGGGATAATGTATATAATATTTATGAATATTACATCCATCCTACCGCAGATAGGGATCTATAATGGAGAGGTACTAGATCCACATCATCGGACTCTCATGATGCACTAGAGAATTGGAAGAATCAGTTACATGAAGTATCAGTCCGAAAATGTGGGGAGTCACTCAGTCATTGCATTGGGTCACAACAGAAGTTGTCGAACTACCAACCTATGAACGACTACCTAACTTGGTTGGGTTTATTGATGAATTCAAGGCTAAAGTATCAGAGCCTCAATGACTATTGGCGGTGGAGGAAGCATTGAAGGCTACTCTGGCGAGATGTCATGATACACATAAGAGCTTGATCGATAGTTGGCCGATATGTCACAAAATGATGGAAATTAGAGTTGGGGAAAAAAAACACTAGTAGGGGAAGAAGTATGATGGAAGGAATGATCCCAATGATCATATATTCGAATGTCAAACTACATGGATATTAAATTTGAAACATGAATAGGTACATGTATTTTTCCATATGTCAAACAAAATACCATGAAGATGGTACGTATCAGCCAGACTGCGAAGGGAGGTTATCACATGGGAAGACTTGACTTCCTGCTTCAGTAATAATTTTATCTTTGCGGATGTATATCTAGTAATACATATCGCACTTCATCACATTTGCAATGTCATGTTATAAATAGTTCTAGTGGCATTACCAACAGGACCGCAGGAGACGCCAATAACACAGTTGAAGACAAAACACTACAATGTGATGGGAGATCCTGATGATGAGGATGATCCAAGAAAAATCAACATTGTAGAATTATAACAAAGACAGGATATCATAGCTCCAAGATTACCATCCAACAAAATCCAACAACCACCTAAGGTAAAGAAGTTCAATATTGGCACGATAGAGAACCTGAAGTTTGCCAATGTAGGAGATTACTGGGATTAGGAAACTATGGAAAACATCACTAATATTATACACAAGTTTGAGGATTTGTTTCCAAATAAATTCATTGAGATGCCTTTAACTCCAATTAAATTCGTCAGAAGAAATGAAGATCCCTCTAAATCCAGATGCGAAACCAATAAAGCAATGTCCTTAACGATTGAAACCATGATACAAGGAATGTGTCAAGGATGAACTAGATAGGATGTTTGATGTTGGAATAAATGAACCTATGGAATATTTAGAATGGATCAGTCCAATGGCTATCCAAGGTAAGAATATCAGGTAAATTTGGATAAGTGTCGACCTAAGGAAGTTGAATGATGCAAGTCTCCATGGTCCATTCCCAACACCATTCACTGACAAAGTACTAGAAGGAGTTATAGGACAAGAGATCTATTCCTTCATAGATGGATTTTTAGGTTACCACCAGATAAAAATTGCAAAGGAATATAGGCTCAAGACAACTTTCGTAACAAAGTGGGTATGTTTTCAGTACACAATAATGTTGTTTGGACTCAAGAATGCACCTACAATATTTTCAAGAATAGTAGTTGTGTTCAAAGACTTCATTTAGAAATTATTGGCAGTATACATGGAAAAATGGACCATTTATGGGTTGGTCAAATACCACATAACAAACTTGCAATAATGTTGGAAGTATGTCGACAACATGAGATCTCACTGAATATGAACAAGTGTATATTTTGTGCACCATTTGGGATTTTTTCGGGACACATCGTATGCAAGGAAGGTATGTTGGTCGATCCCACCAAGATCATGGTAATTGTAGATCTACCCATACCAACAAAATTAAAACAAATCAAGGTGATGTTGATCCATATGGGGTATTATTGAAAGTTCATAAGGGGATATGAAACAATCACAACACCAATGGAAAAATGGTTGAAGAAGGATGCAAAATTCTAATGGAGTGATGAATGTCAAGAAAGTATCGATAATCTAAAATATAAAATGGTTACAACATTGATATTAGTCTTTTTGGATTGGACAAAGTATTTTTGCGTTCATGTCGATGCATCATTAGTCGCATTAGGAGTAATTTTGGCGCAACTAGGAGAAGGAGAGATTGATCACCGATTTCCTTCGTAAGTTGGAATTTGTCCACTATGGAAAGGAACTAGACAATAACATAGCAAGAAGGATTGGTGATGGTGTATGCACTACAAAAATTCTTCCACTACCTATGGGGAGGACAGTTCAAAATGTTTGTGGATCATTCAGCACTTAAATACATGGTCAACAAGCCTGCATTAGGGGAGAATATTTTTCGATGGTTGAATGCAGTACCTGATCATTTGTCACAGATCAAGACAAGAGAGGAACCAAGTCGCATCAAGTATGTGTTACCCGATGCAAAGTTCTTTAATATCAGAATGGTAGATGACCATTATGAACAAATTATCCAATTCTCATCCATGGGTAGAGTGCTGAAGGACTTCACCACTAGCTAGAAGAAGAACCTAATCATCAATGATGCATATTTTCACCTAATTTCCAGACAACTCTACAAAATGGGGCTTGATGAAATTCTATGTCGATATGTTCTACTGCATGAGCAAGAGAGAATAATGGTCAAAGTGCATGAATGAATTACGGGAAGACATTATGGAGGTTGTGCAACTGCCAGGAAGATACTAGGAGCTGGTTTATGGTGTCTGATGTTATATTTTTATCATTTAAGCAATATGATCTTAGGATATTATCTAAGAGAATAACATGCACAGCAATAAACAAAAGAGACAAGAGACACAAATAATTTTCCCTGGGGAAACCATAAAAGAGAAAACCCCACAACTTCCTCAAAGATAGAATGAGCACCAATGGTAGCAGTAAAACCTAAAAACACAAAGATGATCTCCAATATCTTGTTCTCTCTCTCTCACTTGAGAAATATTCTCCTCTCTCACTCATGTGCCCTAGTGAGTGAGTATGTGTGTGATAAGTAGAGAGGCTCACTCTCTATTTATATTATTTCATTCACTTAATTTCCACTTCAACATGTCATCCCCACTTAACCATTACTTACTAGGGATGATGTCTCTAGGAGAGTCTAATAACCCTAGTGCCCCACAACTGTGGGGAATTTTCCCTTCGATCAACAAGGAGGGTTAACCTTGACACAATTATGGGGACTATTGCCATGACTTACAATGGAGGGTTAACCTCAATGAATTTACATGACTTGTTTACATTATTGAATCTCCCAATCAGAACATCGGGGCATGACATGAATCAATTACATTATAGATACTCCCAGAATAATCATTGGGGTACAATACATAATATATACAAGTGAATGCACTCCGAAGTTACAAATACATCAACACTCCCTATTAACTAGGAAGGTATTCTCTTGGCACAATTTATCACCACAAGTCTTCTTCTCTGTATCATCTAGATCATCATCAAGTCATCTTCATCTTCAAGTCATCTTCATCGTCAAGTCATCTTCATAAAGTCTAGATCATCACTGGATCTGGATCATCACTAAATCTAGATCATAATTGGATCATCATCAAAGATGGATCATCACTGGATCATCATCATCATCACTGCCTCCACTATCTCAATCAAATGGTGCTATCTCTTAATTCTTCTAGTCACGGGAAGTTCTACAAAGCCAACCCTTTTTCATGCTAGTTGTAGGCCTAACCTCCAATTAGTTCTTCATCTTCTTTAGCACTTATATCTGACCGAGTCAGAAAGGACCACCTAGCACTTACATCTGACCATCATCGAAAAATCATTGCAAAACATGTCAAAAGGCTCTCCAACACTTATATGTGACCATGATAGTAAAACTCATTCACACATCATGTCAAAAATGCTTTGCACTTACATTTGACCATGATAGGAAACTCATTCACACATCATGTCATAAAGGATTTTCACTTACATCTAACCATGATAGGAAACTCATTCACACATCATGTCATAAAGGATCTACACTTACATCTCACCATGATAGGAAACTCATTCACACATCATGTTGAAAGGCTCTGCACTTACATCTGACCATAATAGGAAACTCATTCACACATCATGTTAGAAAGGATATGCACTTACATCTGACCATGATAGGAAAATAATTCATACATCATGTCGGAAAGGATCTGCACTTACATCTGACCATGATAGGAAACTCATTCACACATCATGTTAGAAGGGCTCTGTACTTACATCTGACCATGATAGTAAACTCATCACGCACCATGTCAGAAAGGATCTCAACCCCAGGCTGAGTGTCATTCCCAGACTGAAAAAATTCCTGGTAACTAACCAGGTTCCTCCATTCTCCCAGAGAATGTCCTCTCAGCACTAAGCTGAGTATTCCTGGTAACTGACCAGGTGCCTCCATTCATATAATGGAATTCAGTGATTATATTTGATCATGTGAGAACACATCTCATAGTCACCTCAAAATGGCTCAGCACTCATATCTAACCTTGGAAGGAACCAATCCTCTCACCATGATAGAATGACTCAGCCCTTACATCTAACCATGGAAAGAACCAATCCTCTCACCATGTAAGAATGGCTCATGGACTCAACACTTCCCCTTGGAGGGAACCTCGATCTGGAGAACACCAAGCTTCTCTATGAAGTATTCAAACTTCACTCTGACCAATGGCTTAGTCAAGACATCAGCTATTTGTCCGTTGCAACATACTAGAGCTTCGTTGCTCCTCTCTGCACCATATTCCTGATATAGTCATATTTGATCTCGATATGCTTCGAATTGTCATGGAACACTGGGTTCTTAGTCAACTTCACACAACTCTGGCTGTCGCAATATATACAAGTAGCATCCAACTAGAGATCAAATAAATCAAACAGTATCTTCCTCATCCATACTACCTCGCAACTAGCCAAACAAGTTGCAACATACTCTGCTTTGGCTATGTTTAGTGCCACATAGGATTACTTCCTACTAAACCAAAAGATCACACCTGATCCCATAATGAATCAACATCCTGAAGCGCTCTTTCTATTAATGGCACTACATGCCCAATCTGAATCAACATAACCTTCCAGGTTAATCTTTTGATTCACCTCATACTTGAGCCCATAATCAATTGTACCCTTCAGGTACCTCACTGCATGCTTTGTAAAAATCAGGTGAACATGGCTCAAATGTTTTCACAACAAAGCAAGTATTTGGTCTTGTATTTATCAAGTACATCAAGGACCCAATCATCTAACGATACATCGTAGCATCAATCGCTTCTGATGAAGCATCACTCAATAGATTTAGGTTTGATTCCATAGGTGTGGTCATGTGGTCCATCATCCTAAACCTATTTAGGATCTATACTACATACTTCCCTTGTCCACACCTCCATGCCTAGAACATAGTGCATCATCCCCAAGTCCTTCATCTTGAACTCAGCAGCATGTTTCCTTCTTGCAACTTTAATGAGGTCTTCTTTTCTTCCAGGAACAAGTCATTGACATATAACAGGAGCATCACTGGTCTTTTGCCTTCAACCTTGAAGCAAAGTTTGGAATTCTCTTTACTCTCAGTAAATCTTAGAGTCATCAATAATCTGTCCATCCTATCCTACCATGTCGAACCTCAGGATCTTCTATAGCCACTCCATATGAAGCGGAGCATCATTCTTCCTATGTATTTCGTACTCTATGCACTGAAACATTCTGTATCGGAGTGACAAATAGATTCCTCTGCTACTAATATTCTATGTATCCATCTAGGATCACTGGATACCAAGATCCTCTATCTTTAACTTTTCAAAAGTTCTTCTCACACCCATCTTTGAGCTTGTCATCCTTTATAGGATTTCATCTTTAACCTTGTATCAAAGGTTAAGATCTTCATTACTCTAGGTGATCTTCAAGCTCCTCATGTATGTGTTATCCCATGGGTGCCTTCTAAGCTCATACAAGGTCTTCTTTTATTTGCACACATGATTCTTCCTATCATGTGTCTCAACTCCCACTGGCTACAAATGTCTCTTCGTAGTATATTCCTTATTTTTGAGAGAAGCCTCATGCTATGAATATTTCCTTGTATCCCATGATGTTTCCAGCTACTACGTGATGAAACTACAAACTTCCCTTCACGTATCGATACTGCATCCTAAACATCATTCTTGTTGAAATGGTCTCCCCTTTCTTCTTGGTTACTTCTTCATAGCTAGAAGGTTCTGCATCAATGATGTCACTGCATTCGTCATATTATTTTTCATCTTGAACTGTCATCACTTGTTCTTCGAAACAAGTTTCATCGATATTTTCTACAAGTCAAATTCATTAGTTGTATGGTTAGAAACATTTAATAATGTATATTTATAATGAAAAATTATTTTGCATAAAGATATATGATTATGCAACTATTTTAGCCAATACAACATTCATCCATATCTCATGGAAAATTTCAAGATGCCTTCCATCTCTACCAGGACAACATTGAGATTGTGCACTAATCCAATATGTCAACAAAGAGGTTTCATTCTAGATAAGTAGAAATGGAGAGTTGTATAGCACCATGAGCTACTTACCCATTACATGCATATTAGTAGTATATTGTCATTAATGCAAACATTCTACCATGCATAATACATCAACTAAATATATACAAATGCATAAGAAAACAATATCATCGAATGACAATTGAATACTTATCTGTATTTGTTTCGCGGGTAGACTCCTTCTTGAGCATTCAGCTTCATCATCTTCTTCATTCGTCATTTCTTATCCAAATAATAAGATGTATAAAAGGCTCTTCAAGATTTGAGTTCCTCATAATCCTCATCACTTGAGGGATATTCTTTGGATGGTGAGAGATTGATCTTCAGTTTCTCCCATCTTCTTTTCTCTTATTATGAGTCGAGCTTCTTCTTGTGTTTGCTCTTCCCGGAGTCTACTGAAAGCAATCACTTCCTTCTGGCACACATTCCTTGAATGAATGAATCCCATGATCCTGGGAGGCCATTCAAGGTGGTTATCACAACTTTTGTATTCTCCACTTATTCTTATACCACTTCAATTTGTTCTTTGATTTGAGAGACCTTTGTAAAGTATGACTGTATGGTCTCTGCATTCTGTATCTTCACATTCTTCAACTAGTTTCTTAAGGTCATATTCCAATTTATGTTCTTCCCTTCAAATAGATTCGTCAATGAATCAAACATCTCTTTCGATGTCTTTAGGAAATACACTTTTGGTATAAGGTGATCCATGATTGAATCAACAATGATCTTCTTGGTCTTGACCAAGTTCTTCTTGTGTAAGGATTTTAGCCTAATCTCCCTATGGAACTGGAACCTCTCTACTTATGTAGGTGTCCAATTCATTTTCTTCAGAGAGATCATATACTTCCATGCTTGGAAGTTGTCAACCTCACCAATCTTCTCATCAAGCTGATGTGATAGATCAATTTTAAATGAGAACCTCAAATGAAAATAGCAAAAGATTAGATCTTATCGATTTGAGGTGCCCGTCCTAGTTCCAGAGCTGGTTGATCTAGGGTTTGTTAGAGAAACCATAATTTTCAAAACTTGGAATATTTTAGATATGATTGCATAGAAACATAGAACTCTTCAAGGTGAGCTATCCAATGTACTCCTTTTCTGAAAACAGTGGAGGGAAGCTCTCGGAACAAGAAGCCTTAGTTTTCCAATTTCTTCTACCGAAATGCCTGATACTATTTCTGAGGTATCTCTGCAATTAATACTCCTCTATGTCCTAATATTCACACAGAAGTATCCTCACCTATCCCTATTCCAAAACCACATGTTTCATCATTTTTAGAATAATCAACCCATAGTTTACTACCTTAGACATTAATTTAACTATTTTTGTATTATTAGCCTAGTTCATGTGTCCCACCTTGTGCAAGTTGTCTCTTACCTATCCATAGTGGTCAAAATTGCCTTATTTGACTCATGTAGCACTTGGGAAACCTCTATGAATCAATTTTGCTTTATTCCTAGCCTCTTAGGTGCTCTTCTACTTTTTCTGCTTTATTCCCTGCTTTTTAAGTGTTTTAAGGCAAATAGGAAAGCTAGACTAGGTGAAGTGAACTAGTTTGTTGTCCTCTTCATCCTCCACTCTTTTCTCCTTGGAAAATCATGTATGAGTTGTCATTCCATCACTCTTTAGCTTTCCTAAGCCATATTTCTAATTCATGAGCTCCATGACTGATTTGGGATCAACTTTTACACCTATGGGGGATTTGCTTAATTAGTAAGCTTGCTTTTATGAACTAGCTTGAGTTGTCTTCATGCAACTCCCTTTTCCTTTATAAGGATGTATTACCTATGTAATAATAATCAATTATCATTTTATTGATCATTCATTAATGCGTGTTCATTAATTCTTCTTCTTCTCTCATTATGCTAATTCTCTACAATTCTCTGTGAGGTTAATTGTGTGCTTAGATCCTTAGCCAGTTTATGAAATTCCTTATGCCATCAAGGCTTTAGAATTTCTACATGGTATCAGAGCTAAGGTTCTCAAAGTTAAATTTCTTCATGCAATTAGAGCTGAGGATATCAAAGCTCTACATGATATCAGATCTTTGAGAGTTCATTAATTAATCCTCCTTTTCCAGATTTGCAGGTTTATTTTGCAGGTTCAACTTCGAATGGATTCAAGAATATCAGTTCCTCTTCTTTCTCCATTCACAAGCTATGCAGAGTGGAAACTGAAGATGATTTCATATCTGAAGAGACAAGGTCTCTATGAGATATCTATTGGAGCTGGTGAAGAATCTTATGAAGAGACAAGTGACTGGTTGAATGACCGTGACAGAGAAATTGGAGCTATGTGCCTATAAATCTCTCCATGCATGTGCTACCTTATTGATTCTATTGATTCCCCAAAGGATATCTGGACAACATTGGATAGAGTTTTGGGAAAGGACAATGAAGATCCTTCTAGCTATGTGGAGAGTGCCTCTATCTCCTCAATGATTTCTCTCTCTCAAGATGTCTCGACCTCTACAGTCTCTGATGAAGTTGATCATAAAGAAGAAGTTTCTCATACAGTTCCTGTTTCTACTAATTTCTTTGATTCAAATGCTTCCTCTTTCAATCAAGAAGAAAATATTGAAGACCCGTCTTTTTTGTGTCTTTTGAAGTAGAATATATTGATTCATCTTCTCATGATGCTGTTGATGAAAAAGAAGTGACTAATGGAGCTGCTATTGCTATTGATGATTCACTCACACATTCAGTGTTCTCTATGTCTTCTATCATGGATTCTGAGATCCATATGCCAGACCTCTCACACCTTGTGCATGCCTCTTTTCTTGATGGTGCGCAACCCAGTGATTCCAGGATGTATGCTTAGCCAAATCAAGTCCTTCCAGTGTTTTTCCACTTACCATACTTGATCCCATGTGCTTCTGCAACTCCTCCTTTGTTCTTGGCATTCATTCTCAGAGCCTCCTTGAAGATTTTGAACATCACTATCCTTCCTCCTCTCATACTTCTACCATAGAGGATCCTTTACTAGTATATTCCCATGAGTCTACTGTTGTGTTTATTTGTCATCTCTTGGATTCTTTGGAAGCTAGATCAACCCATGGAGACCATGCATTCGCACTCTTTGATCCCATGCCTTCTCTATGTTCCTACATGATCACTTGCACACATCCTCTCTGTGTAAATGAATATGGAGACATGATACATTCACTTGGACAGTTATTTCACCTATCTAGAGCTCATTTCATCTCTACTGGTTCGAAGTTCAAGTCATATCATCATCTTGGAGCTGATTACAAGTCTCAAGATCCTTCAGTATTACCTTCACATCATTGGATTTCAGTTGTTCTACATGGTCCCAGGTTCCATCCTGCAACTGTCCTTGATCCAGGTGAGCATATTTCACATCATTGGATTTCATTTGTTCTACATGGTCCCAGGTTCCATCCTACAGCTGTCCTTGATCCAGGTGAGAAGATTTCACATGATTAGATTTCAGTTGTTCTACATGGTCCCAGGTTCCATCTTGCAGCTATCCTTGATCCAGGTGAGCAGATTTATCTTCTTCCCAAGAAGAAGATTCCTCCAAACATCAGCATTTAGTTTGGAGCAGCAGCAACACCAGCAGCTCAACAGATTTGGTATTGCTTTTTCATGTCCTTTCTTGAGGGAGGATTTTCCCCTTGAGGTTTTTCCTCTTTCCTTATTTCTTCGGACAACATAAAATTGTAAAAAGGGTGACCATAGCTTTATTGCTAGGCCCTATATTTTTCTGATATATTTCTCACAAGTTAGGCTTAAGGGGGGGGTGTTAGAATAATCAACCCATAGTTTACTACCTTAGACATTAATTTAACTATTTTTGTCTTATTAGCCTAGTTCATGTGTCCCACCTTGTGCAAGTTGTCTCTTACCTATCCATAGTGGTCAAAATTGCCTTATTTGACTCATGTAGCGCTTGGGAAACCTCTAGGAATCAATTCTTCTTTATTCTTGGTCTCCTAGGCGCCCTTCTGCTTTTTCTGCTTTATTCCCTGCTTTTTCAGTGTTTTAAGGCAAATAGGAAAGCTAGACTAGGTGAAGTGAACTAGTTTGTTGTCTTCTTCATCCTCCACTCTTTTCTCCTTGGAAAAGCATGTATGAGTTGTCATTCCATCGCTCTTTATCTTTCCTAAGCCATATTGCTAATTCATGAGCTCCATGACTGATTTGGGATCAGCTTTTACACCTATGGGGGATTTGCTTAATTAGTAAGCCTACTTTTATGATCTAGCTTGAGTTGTATTCATGCAAATCCCTTTTCCTTTATAAGGATGTATTACCTATGTAATAATAATCAATTATCATTTTATTGATCATTCATTAATGCGTGTTCATTAATTCTTTTTCTTCTCTCATTATGCTAATTCTCTACAATTCTCTGTGAGGTTAATTGTGTTCTTCGATCCTTAGCCAGTTTATGAAATTCCTAATTCCATCAAGGCTTTAGAATTTCTACAATCATAAATGGTTTCACCAATTGAAACCTATGAGTGGTTTCCCAAGGTGACCTGTTTGAGGACTATTCAGAATAACGAAGTTGTACAGACTTCCATGTGTCACTATTTCATCTTCAGGGTTTAAAAATTATACCACAAAGAGTACAATCCATTTTATTTCTATAAAATCTTGAGAAATATCATTTGGACCTCTATATCCCGAGATATAGAAATTCTCCCCAGGTGTCCTATTTAGGGATGAATCCTGGAAGAGGCTGAAACCCTAAATTGGAGGAATCATATATCCTAGAATATAGTGAATATGAGGCTGAAACTTGGACACAATGTACATAAATATTTTATATTTGACATGTGAATGTTTCATCCCCTGAAACTTCTGAAATCCTGAGATATAGCGAATTTACCAAAACTTATCAGTTTTAGTAATTAGGGTTTTTCCACCTCGGGGTCAAACTAGGCACTAGTACAAAATGAGGAATCAGCTACTAGGTGACTAAAAATTATAGTCACCATAGGTTTTTAAAGTGATTTACTACTAAATATGAGCAATTTTGATTGATCCAACTATAAACAACTAAAATTAACAACTAATTTAGTCACCAGTTAACAAATATGACTAGATAATAAGTGACAAAATTAAAAAGGACTAACATAAATGACTAATTTAGTCACGGCATAAAAAATGACTATCTAGAAGAATATGACTTAGTCATTTTTAATTGTGTGATGAAAAATTGAAAATTTGACAATGAAGTGTAATTTAAATTTTGTAAACTGTAACACCCTCTGTTAGTAATATTGATGCCATGCACCTCCATCTTTAGAGATCCATCAAACCAATTCCGAAAATTTTCTCTTGACCATGTTTATCCCTACTACACCATTGAAGCTGCGAACCCAACTAAGCACATTCCAAAGTAAAATTAGGTTCCTACATACCAAGCAATTTAGCAAAGCTACCATAACCGGGGTTGGGCTATCAAACTTTTTTGTTCAATACTTGTCATGAAAGCATACATGTATGGGATGGAGGGGCAATGGAATCATGCCTAAGTCAATTGAATACTTGTAACTCAATGCATGTCTGAGTATTCCTTTTAAGGTGAACCTACAAAATACCAAAAGAAGTTTATTAATGGCTAGATTTGAGAAAGTTCTAAGTATGAGCTGTAATTAAGGGCTCGAGGCTCTAAAATTTGTTTTGTTTTGTACCAGTCCACGATTTAATGAATTGATAGTCACGGGTAGGAATTTAATTTATTTAATGAAAAAAATTAATGTGTATAACCCCTATGTCAAAAACATTTTCCATGTTGATGCAGGCCACTGCCCTCTTTATTGTCTTACCAAAAAGCATGATAATGAGGAGGAAGACCTAAAATTATGGACTTCACCTTCAAAGAATGCCTTGCAATCGCATTGGTAAGGAGTGATAAGAAGATCAAAAAAATCCAATGTGTAAAATCTTAGTTGGTAGTGTTAATTAAAGACTTATATGGTAAATTTAATATAATACTTACTTATGGTTGTCTCTAACTCTTTGTGTCTTGACACATTTAATATTTTATGGTTGTCTTTGTGCCTTGACCCAATTCGTATTATAAGGTGGGGATGTGCATGCATAATAATCCTTAGTTATGACTATGAGATGAGGATTTAAAGAGAAGAGGACGTAAAGACAAGTAATTTTATATGTATTTTGGTAGCGTTAAGGACAAATGTTGTGAGAAACCACAAATGTTTGAAAGGATGGAGGGAGATTACATCACGATCATGCCACCCATAAAATTGAAGACTATTCTTGAGCCAATAAATTTTTATTTTATTTTATTAATCACCATTGTCTCTCCGTATCATGTGCCCAATGACACCTATCTATAACAATGCATAAATCAGCTTCTGCACAGTTTGTGATCCTAGCTACATGCCATTATTTGTATTTGCATGACATCAAGTATTCTTTACAGTTGTCATGAGTCCATGATATTCATGAAATAAATGAAGTATTGTTGAGGAGGACTTATCAAACCAGCCTTTTGAATTTCATTTTGATGAAAAAAGCATGGATATTGGTAGCGAGGTTCACATAGGTAGTAGGTACAAAGTTTTGAGCTTGTTTCGGGCCTAGTAGTAGACTAGTAGTTGTTCTATTTTGTTATAGTCATAGTTGTTGACACATTTCCACACTTTAGATTGCAGCCCCAAGTGACTTGAGAGTCAGAGTCACATCTCGATGGCTAGTGCCTCTAACCATCAATGATTATTGGTCATCTTGCACAACTAAGCAGTGAGTAAATGCCATGAGTGAGTAAGTGATTATAATTTATCATATTTATAATATTTTGAATGATGAGTTGAACTTTATAGCATAGGAATTTCAACATCTTGTGAAATTTATATGTATGGGTAATTTCAAATGTTTCCCTTCTTCTGAAATGTCAATTTAAATTATTCCTTTCTTAATTGGAAGGGCAAAATTCAGATTTTAAATTTTTTTTTGAAAGGAAATTTTAAATTTACACTTATGGGAAGGGAGAAAACCCTTTGGAAGGGATGAGAAGGGTTCAATTTTGAACGCTAGGTCTAAATAGTCTTTTTTCTCACATGGAAGTGCGGAGCCTTGAACTTATTTGTGTTTCAAGGCCCACCGATATTACAAGCAGTGCCGAGAATACATACTGATTACAAACATTGCCCAAAGAATACATGATGAGCAAAGATTCAAGCTACGTGAGAGTCGAATCGAGGTCTAGCTGGAGTCAAACATCCGAACTGACCATTAGACTGTCCCCTATGGGACTAAATAGTCTGTACCTAATCTCTAATCTCTGGTCAAAGCATATAATCAATTTACTATTGGACCTCAATCTCCTCTCCAAAATAACATGTATAGACATTCAAATTGAACCTCTATTCCATAAGACTAGGATCCAAGATCATGACTGCAACAATAATTTAAAATTTTAAAATATTTTCTTGAAAACTTCGTAATATAATATGAACCATTCCATTTTCAATTTAATAAAATGATAAAGAACTTTATAAATCTCATTGTTTAGGACGCCAAAAATCTTAGCAATAGGCTTCGGAATAAAATATTTTATTTGGCGCGACTGGAGTCAAACACAGAGAGGGCATGAAGAAGAGGAAACATTTAGCGAACAAGGCAAAGTAAGAGACGCAAATGGAGACAAAGGGTGGATGCGATTTAATCAATCGATGTGTATGTGTGGCGAGGGGATTGAATGCAGGTCTATTGATTTGTCGATCCATCTAAATTTACAAACCCATCAATCCATTTGGAATCTGTATTTGGAAATGGAATTTGGGATTCTAAGTTGAGCATATAGTTTTGGTAACCTTTGTTCCAAGAAATCAGGTGAACAGACTCCGGGGTCTGAATTTGGGCTGAAATCAAGGAAGAAGAAGAAGAATTTTGTTGGGTGTCAGTTATTTTATGGGTGAGGAAAAGTTGGCAGCTCCTTCGGCTGTTGCTACTGCGATGTGCAAACGCGGGAGTGGAGACAAGGAAATGTTGATTTCTAGCAGAGGCGACGTTGAAGATCATGCCAAGAGTTCCCCCAATTTTCCCAATGCTTACCAGTCCAGTCATAAGGTTGTTCACTTTCCAGTCTTTTACCCACATATGATTTTTTCTTTTGTTTTGTACATCCAATTTTTTGATTTTGAAATAGTAAGACTCAGGGAAAGGCTCCTTATTAGGCACTCATTTTGAAAACAGTGGCTTGGAAGGCCCACATAGACTACATTAGAATTTTCAAACACCATAGAAAACCTACATGTGATTCCATGACTTGGGATGCTACCCCTTAAAAATGAGCGCGGAGGGAACTAACAGTGAAAATCTCAATAGTTGACTCCACTACCCCCTTTAAAAGGAGGGGAGGAGACTGGATGGTGAAAAGTCCAATAGTTCACTTATTCAAAATGGAGGGGAGGAGAGTGAATGGTGAAATTCCCAAATACACTGGAAAGAAGATAGGGTTTACCCACAGAAACATTAGTATATTATTAAGTTATCGGGTTGCCCAAATTGTTTCCCAAGGTTTTCCCTTCTACTAAGTTCTCTTCCACCTTAAAAAGGATGTGGAAGGGAGGGGAGTAAACAGTGAAAATTCCACATCTGCATGCCCTATATAGAGGCAAGATTTACATATACAAGTATTAGTTCATTAAGTTATTGGATTGCTTTAATTGTTTTCCAGGGTTTTCTCTTCTAACAGGGGATTTGAAAACTTGCCACTTGTTTGTGGACGTTGTAAAATCATGGATCTCTTGAAGTCATATCCTACTACTTCCCTACATCCACAACATGTAGGTTTTGCATTGTAGTAACTGTATCTCCCTAAAAGATATGAACTCCTCTCAACTTGATGACTTGTAATTGGAGTTTGTTACTTGGACTGACTTTTGTTGACTCCATCGAACAATAAAATCACGTTAATTTCCACATTTTCATGAAATATAAAAGAAATAACAAGCACAAAGACAGATAATTCCATATCTAGAATCTAGATAGAATGCTTTTTGTATATTCATTTGCTTAGTTCAGAATAGAGTATTCTATGAACATATTTGTTGGTGAGTTTTTCGTAGAACTAAATTAGGATTTATGATTTATCTGTTGAAAGGTCTTATCAATTTTCACTTTTAGAACTATATTTTGAATCCATCTAAGAGATTATCATTCATGTTAGTCATACAAATTAAATGATCTAGTAATATATGAATAGTGACAATTTACAAGTGGCTACATATTATCACCATCTAAATTCTTTACCAACTTGTCTTGCTCACTGATGGCAATAAACTCGTCAGTTGGTTTGATTAATCTATTACAATGAAGGCAAATAGTTTTGTCTGGCTAGAATTGTTGAATAAATTTAGACTGTTTCTATAAGTTTATTTTGGGGAAATAAAATGAAATATGTTATATTACTATTCTCGATGATATTGAAATTTTTTTCTTATCTACATCTAGACATATATTGAGATATCATTTTAAAATTTAAAGTTCAACTATTATTATGTGGTTGATCACAATCATTTGTAGTCTATTGTAGGTGATTCCATTAAACTCTACATTCTTTTTCTTCTTTGCAGAGAGTAAATCTTTCTTTTATGGTTAGAGCTTATTTTTTTTCCAAAATACTTGTGTGGTTTTGTTTATACTTTATATTGTATTGTTCTTTATATCCAAATTATCCTTCTCCTATCCCAAGCTTTGAAAACAGCCTGTAGTTACTATTCAGTTGGATTTTACTTCTAACCTTATCATCGCCATTGTATCTAGACTATTTAGGAGATGTTGTACTAACTGTCCAGCAAGAAGCTGCTTTTAAGCCCTGATCGGTCTTCTCCTCATGAATTTGGGACTGTAGTTAGCACAGTTGGCTTAAATTATGTGATATTCCTTTTTGTAATGGTGAACACATTTTATAATCCATGGGACTGGAGACCTGTGAACCCCAACTCTGCATTATTGCAAAAAAGTCCACTTTATCACGTGGGCTGTCAAACTTGGACAACTCTCACACTGGAGCATGGCTCATTGTTCAATGGGGTTTGAAACTGGGTCATTAGCTGATGACATCCTATCTCAATCAATATACCATAGCCCAATAGACCAATTACATGATAGTTAAAACTTAATATAACAGAGTTTGGGCTGGCTGTGGTCTAGAGGTTTGACAATGCCACTTCACAAAAGTTCATATTGTAAACCTGTTAGAATGCTAACTGAAAGAGTTCTGGAAGTAGTATTGAAATTCCAAAGTTCAAACAAATAGGGAAGGAAGAAGTTGGGTTGGTGCTAAAGTGACCTTGATAGAATAGATTTCTTCATTTATAGTTACTCAAGCCAAAGTAGAAAGAAATTGACTATAAATGCCCGTTTATTATCATTGATTAGAGCTCTTCTCTTTATTTTGGTTAGGATATTTCTCAATTCATTGATGTTATATATATCCAGTAGTTATTGAATTCACAAGTGTGATGCTGTTATTATTTAACTCATATTTACTACACATATATTCGTGTCATTGATTCAATGGTGAATATCCAACTCTTAAATTCTACACCTGAAGTTTTAACAAAATTTTATCATATTTTAAAATGATAGAAGTGTTGATATTTCGTACACTTCCCTTCACCTATAATATATAAATAGACAACAACTTGTTGTGCCAGTTTCACACATAGATTTATTTAATAATTTATTTTGTCATATATTGCCACTTATCAAAAAAATGTATTTTGTATTCCAACGTTATGTAGTCATGTATACTGCTCTATTCTTTACTTGAAAATTTTATATTTTTGTATATCTTTACTTGTTTCAGGTGGTAAATGCAAGCATTGATCATAAGTCTTGGGAAACACCAGAAAATATGATGGAGAAAAGGCCAACTCTCCAGGTTAATGATTCAAGTTCTGGGTTAGATGTAGCAGCAGAGACAACAACAACAATGGAATTTTCTTCATTATTGTTCCCCAAGATCGATTTTGCATACTCAGATATTGATCAGTAGTGCACAACAATTGTTTCAGTTTGATGATTCTCACAAGGGCTTATATAGCAGTAGCATACCTTCAGTTCAAATCTTCTACAATTATACTAGATATAAATATGAGATTTTGTGGGTAGCATCTTGGATTTATCATGCAACCCATAATAAGTCATACTTGGACTACGTTTATGTATGGAATGACCAAGCTTTTTCCGAATGGGGAGCTACTCCAACTTGGTTCATCTAGGACAAAAAACATGCTGATGTGCAGGTAAGCCTTATTAACTTTTCATAAATGCATTCATTGTTCTTTAATGTCATCCTCATTGTGCTTTAATGTCATCCCTTATCGTTACATTAAGGTCGGTTAATGTATATTGATCATAGAAACATGAAATTAGTTTTCTATTACTGATTTTGTGTCGTTCAAACCAAAGGCCTCCCATTCAATTTAATCCTTGGAAGCCTCTGCACTGGTCCAATGTGATGTGTACTGAAGAGAAATTGAGGATTGAAAGATTTGATATATTATAAAAGGTGAGCTAAATTCATTTTATTGAAATGAAATCTAATATACTTATTATATCATATATTCTACGTGCACTTAATATGAACTCGGAGGAATGGATCTGGTGGTTTCTCTCATTGGGCATACAACATTTGTTGTAACAACAACTATGTTGACAATACTACATTCTAGGAAGCATTCACACCATTAGGTCTCTCCTGTTCCAGGACCTCTCGAAGCCATTTCTCAGAAATATGAACAAGCCTTGAAAGTTGCATTGACCTTCTTTCCTATTCACAAGGGTATGTTTGTCTGTATATAATTATCATATCAAACTTGGGCTATGGTAGGAAGGACTCATGATTGGGATTTTTCTGAAAGGAAATTATCGATGAAGATGTGTAAGGATGATAGACTATTTTGTTAAAGCACCTGTAATTCTGCTTTAAGTAAGGATGAAAGATTCAAATAGGGATCCAGCCTCTAAGTAGCAACTAGGAGATTTTGTGGTAAATTTGGCAATGAATATGGTATTATACTTTGGCTATAGTATTAAATTTCACGTATATGAAATGTAACCATGTTGTGTGGCAATAGTGTGTTGTTATCTTTCCTACATGATGAATGTCCCATAATCCTTATTTCAACCACTATTAAGCCTTACTTCTACTACCCTACGGTGGTATGAGATTCAATGGAAAATCAGATAGATAAAAGGATGAAGAAAAAGAAAACAAAGTGAAACAGATATTTGATTGCATGGAAGTGTACATGCCTCTTTGTATACATTATAAATATTCAAAAACACCTAGCTTGTACATGTATTTTTGTTGTCCTGTCAGAGTTAAAGAAATGACCTGCCAAAGGTTGTAGGATTGTAGAAAGGGATTCATGACTGAATACATGGCCTTCATAGCATGAACTGTTGAATCACCTAGATCTGATAAGCTTACCTAAAATTCACAAACCAATTTAAGTCATAGAACATAGAACCAAACAATGCTATCAACATGAATATAGTATCTTAATAGATACACACATTGTTCATGAAAAGGAAATAAACCATATATTACTATCTTCCTATATCAATTCAATTTTCACTATTTTGTTGTAACATGCGCCACATGCAACCTACAAAATCAATATCCATTCCAAATTTAATATGAGTTGGTTTCTACCTAGTGCAAACTATCTACATGACGTGTGTGTCTTGCATAAGGTATTATAATGCTTTTTATGCCAAGTTCTTAAGAATTGGTAATTGTTACTATTGGATCCCAAAGTAAATCACTAAAATATGTACTTCTAATCTCTCTCTCTATCTCTCTCTCTCCCACACACACACCCACACACATATATACATGTCCATCAAGTTATGGTCTAGTCACTAGTGGCATCTTCGACTGGTTGCATTGAATAAGACCCATGTTCAAATCATGGCAGGGTTGCTCCTAAATTACAACATTTGAAACCTTTCTATATGGAGGGTTTGATTTTTCAGGATATCTGCAAATATTTCCCAAATTTGGGAAATTTTGAACCATTTTATAGGCAGGACATTGTGTATGCATTTGCAGTAATAGTTTGGGAAAGTTTGAACCATTTTATAGGCAGGGCATTGTGTATGCATTTGTAGTAATAGTGTTGTGGATACAATGTTGAGATCAAGGTCTATGACAATTAGTGCGAGGCTTCTTTCCTCTGGTAGTATATATTCTGCAGTTGATGAATTTTGTAAGCTGATGACTTCCTAGATCAAGATTTGTATGGATTGACTTGATATTCATGAATTGACTCATGCAAAATTTGTACCATCATTTCATTCTTTATTTTCACATACATTTGAAGTATGAATGTTGGTTTACATAATGTTTTGTTACTGCAAGATTATTGATATAAGTTTTGGTTTATATTCTTGTCCAATTTTGTTTATTGAGACTAGGATGTTGTAAAGCTGGTGGGTCATATCTGTCTTATTTCTTTTCCAGCTAATATTGAGAGATATCTTTGATTATTTCAAAATATGAAAATAATAAGAATAAAAAAATATAGTTCCTTCAACAATTTTTTCATTTAATTTGGAATAGTTTTTCCAATTTATGAAAGTTGGATTAAATAATATGGTTTCATAAGGTCAAGAATAGGGATGCAATTTATTGTTAGCATTATGGTGTAATTTTTTGGATGTCATTATATATAGGATGTGTGAAAGCTCAAGTTAATTTTTTTTTCATTTCCCGACTAACATTAGTTTGACTGTCTTTCAATGCTCATTCCTTTTTGTCTTCAGATAGTCATAGAGCTGGTCCACAAAGATTCTTTTCCACACTAGGAAATCACATGATTTTCCTCATTCTAGTTCTAGAAGAGACTATTGTTTCTAATATATATTGATAGTTCTACCCTGATCCAAGAAGATGTGCCAGCCTCTACCAACAATGAATCTCTACTGCTGGTAGATAAGGTTATGCAGGCAGGTTTTTTATGTATCTTAGAGCTGATACAAAGATCCATGACTTTTTGGAAGGGGTGTGTCTCAGTTGAAGCCAATGGAAGATTTTTTTTCAACTGTGTTTAGTGGGGTTTAACCCAAGACTCACCATCCTATGCATGCATGTGATTAAATCCTTATGTATTAAGTTAGTAACCTGATCCTAGACTTGTGAATTGCGCATTTTCTTCAAGCATGGCTATGTCACCTTCTAATACCCCATGTAGATCCCCTGCTAAATCAACGATAGAAAATTGTAAAACTCATCCTGAACCCTAGAGAGAATTTAATTTTTTTTCATGAACAACAATAAGGAATATGGAAAAAAAAGGAAGATTCTTGGGCTTCAATGAATTATATTTTACTTTTTGTGCAAACCACCTGATGAGGACACATTTAATAAATTGTGTATTTTGAACTAGGAAGCTAAGGGGATCTCATTGAATTCATATCAGGATCTCAGATCTAAATACATGTGCCCTCTATTTAATTGTGATTGGATTGTTTGACATGTGCTTCAATATGTCACTTGGAATATTGTAGGTAGCACATGTTTTATCCCTCAAGGATAAAACATGTCCTTTCTATTCAGACTGCCAATCTATTTCCTTCAAGGAGTGTGTCTCAACTGAAGCCAATGGAAGATGGTATTTCAACTATGTGCAGTGGGGTTCAACCCAAGAATCACTATCCTATGCATGCATGTGATGAAATACTTATGTAGTAAGTTAGTAACCTGATCCTAGACTTGGGAATAAAGCATTGTCTTCAAACATGGCTATGTCACCCTGTAATACCCCATGTAGATCCCCTGCTAAATCAAGGATAGAAAATTGTAAAACTCAGCCTAAACCCGAAAGAGACTTTAATTTTTTTTTCATGAACAACAATAAGGAATATGGAAAAAAAAGGAAGACTCTTGGGCTTAGAGGAATTATATTTTACTTTTTGTGCAAACTTCGTGATGAGGACACATTCAATAAATTGTGTATTTTGAACTGGGAAGTTAAGGGGATCTCATTGAATTCATATCAGGATCTCATAGCTATATACCTATGTTCTCTATGTAACTATGACTCTATTGTTTGACATGTGCTTCAATACGTCACTTGGAATATTGTAGGTAGCACATGTTTTATCCCTCAAGGCTAAACTTCACATCCCCAATGATAGATTTCAAGTGAACTATCCTATCTGGGTTGAATCCTGGACTAAAAGTTGATCTCCATTGTTTTTTTGACATATTTTCTCTTAGGTATAGTAAGATTCTAATCCGTGAGTGATAAGCAATATGACTGTTGAAGGTTATATTCCCTTTTGCATCAATGACATGAGTTAGTCCCAGTCCTCAATGCACATTGGGTGTCCTCAAATTTTGAAGACACATGTGTTCTCCAGCTACATAGTGTGGAGTCCTCCCTTGCATCACACACGCACACACACACAAGCACACATATACATGTCCATCAAGCTATTGTTTGGTGGCTACTTGGTGTGGTTGTTGTGAAGAAGACCCAGGTTCAAATCATGGTAGGCTTGCTCCTCCCTTGCATGGGATTTGTGGTTTTGGCTTGCAGTTGGGCCATCTCTTTTCGGGAACATGCCTTATAATATGTCACTAGAATACATGCCTTGTTGGGCTTTGTGCTAGATCATTGATGTAGGATGTGGGAATTTAATTTGTAATTTGTGCTGGCTTAATACCCATGACCTAATATTCACTAATAAAACATTCTAGAGGGTGGGGCCACAATTTTGAGAGATTTCAGTCCATTGGGTTGTTTTCCTTCAAATATATATATGCTCCAAATAGTGGTTTAAGATGATTGAACTACTGTATTTATTTTCTTGATGACCATGTAACTAACAAATCAACTTGGATGATGAAAAATGGGAAAGAAAAAGAGAAAGTTTCAAATGAGTTTATATGAATGATTATACAATTATACATCTAGTGTTTCTACTTCTCTGGAGGATTACACTCTGCCACAATTGCAAGCAAGTTAAAAGTCCAAACTGTTGCTAATGTTTGTCATATTGTAAGCAGCTCAGAGAAACATTTCATTGCTACGATGGAAGTACTTCACTAATTGCTAGTTTCGAATGGTTAAGTACTTCACTAATGATTATCTAATTATATGATCTTAAATTGTATGAAAACATTGATAGAAGTTTCATTATTTTATTTGTTATGATATTTCAAAAATATTAAAGTGGCTTATCAATTTCTTGCCCATGCAGGTTTCATTACTTTCAGGCATGGTTGATGGGATAGGTTCTCAACTTATGCAACTAAGGCAATGATATGATGGACCAATGTCAAAACTCAAGATGCTGATGATTTCTCGTATGGATAAGACAGAAGAGGTTTTGATTGTAGAAGATGAAAACAGAAACATTGCTAGATAGACTATGAAAGATAATGATGTCCTTGTCCAATACAAGGTATGTGTATCTTCTAATTTATAAATCGTCCCCACATAGATGAGTGATTCATGTGTTCTAAATATTTTGAAGTAACCAAGCATATTGTCTTTCTATTTGATTCACTTTCCTAGGTTCAAGGGGTATAAAGTTATAGAAAACACATATTCATATGTGTTCCTACTCTTTTTTCTTAGCAATGTTGTCAAGCACATTGGGATCCTTTTATTGTCAAATTCCAAATATGGAAATAGTGCCATAAATCATGAGGTCCATGTACCCAGCTGACAATAACTTCCTGATGATGTTTTCATAATGAATAATACATGGCTTAACTCATTTGTCATGACCCACACAGTAATAAAATTATTGTGTCATAACACATCTGCTGATCACATGTGCATTCACTAAATACAATATAGACCATAAGATAAGATAAGATGAGACACATTAGTTTCCAACATATGGATGCAAATAGGTCAATGTGACTATTAAGTACAACAGTGAGGAGTGCAAAATGGGAGTGCAAACATAACTCTTATAAAAATATGATAAAAGCATATATATTGTATTCCAATTAATACCTTGAGGCTAAGATGAAGGAGCTAGTTTATGTAGGTTGCTGCAAATGCAAATATATTTTTTTGTTTTTTATATATGTTTTGAGGTTGACAGTATTGATCCGTGACCTTGTGGAATGTATTTGTCTCACTCTGCCCTAAATGGGTCATAGCATCAACTAAATGGATATTTAGTTTTGAAATTGAGGAATCATGCACATTGTTTCCCATAAGGTGTCCACTTAATTTTTCATGAGGGTTTATCGGTTGGTTTGTGAGTTTTTTGGGCAAGTCTAAAGTATGATGTTGTCTTTTTCTTAGTTGTAAAATGAATTCTATGAAATCCATGCCACCTGTGGACAATGAAAGGAAATGAATAGACCATGTACCTCATATATGGGCAGTTTTTGGTCCCTATTCATATTCAATTCAATGATAGAAGACAATGGACCCTTTAGTTAAGAAAATAGTTTTGTGAGACTACTACTTTGAATTGAATTCTTCAGGGAAAAACTTTGCTGTCAATATTGTTCCCTATGACTGATTATGCCAATTCTCTCCTTTCTCAGTTGTTTCTTGAAAAGCCCACATACACCAAATTTAGTTGCTAGTCTCCTATTTGTTTCATGTTTCTTTAGTCCTCTATATCATGCTATCAGAAATCAGATAAATTATTTTTCTTATATCAAAATGTTTTTATTTATTTATAAGATTCTCAAATGTCCAAAGACTAACATTTGAAATATGAAAATGCAGCTCCCTTACCTGTGGGCACATGTTTGGCATCTCCTGTATTAGAGAGTGCGTTCAATGACACAAGAACATTATTGGAAAGGTAATAATATGCAATATCACAAATTGTTGTTTTCCATGGTGTCATGTTAAATGAACTGGTAAGACTATAAAGTTCATGAAAAATATTAAATATATATTTATATTTTTTGTTGAAACAAATCTTCGAGATTATAATTTTGTATTTATGTAAATAATGTGTAGGGTCCACAATGCAATAACAAGGCTAAGGTGGGTGACATAAAAATTCTTTATGTGCCAGTTATAGCTGTAACTGGTCAACAATAGTGACAGATCAATTGTCTTTGTTGCAATACCCACAGTTTTCGTCATCCTTAAAACTTCATTCTAGATATTTGAATGAAAAGGTGATGGATTTACCATTGATGAAGAATTATAAGACAATTAAAAACTGATATTATTAGTCCTTAATCAAGTACCCACTAGATCATTTTGACCAACTTCCATGATTGGATAGGACTAATCCATGATTGTAAAATTCAGCCAAAGAGATTTTTTTGAAGGTATTAAAAGGCCAGTTTTTCTCCATTTTATCCAATCAGAAGTGACAGTTTGTTTAGAAAATTGTTAGTAGCATAGTGTTAGAAATTTAAAATGGCTAAAGCAGAACTGTACAGCTAGTTAATAAAAAAAGTAGATAGTATTCTAGGAGTGAGCACCAAATATTCAATTCTCACAAGGCCTTTAAAATAGAGATTAAATTTTCAAAGTAAACTAGAGAGCTCCGAATAGTGTATATCGAATAGAAGTACCTAATATAAAAGGCTTTTACATATCATGCTTTAGTGAAAAATATGTTGGCTATAGGCTCTTCTAGGTTATGTGTGGACAGCCTGTATCCCTATGTTCTTAAGCTCGATATCTTCAAACTGTTGTGAAACAGTTTCATTTTATTTGGTATAAATAAGTTGTAGTGGAACCCAAAGTCTGCCTACAATTTGATGATGTAGTCTAAGTGGATTTAATGAGATTTTTCAGTCCTGGATTTAAGGTTCAAGCACTCATACTCCAAGGCTTATATTTTCCTCCTTTGTTGCATGACTATATCCAAGATTTCCATGTTTCGAGAGATGATGACATGCTCCTTTCTTTGTATAGTATTTTTCAGAGAAAGCATGGGGATCATGTTTTCATTGATGTAGTCCTGTATTTGAAATATTTTATTGATATCGAGGGTGTCCTGCTAAGTTCCCATGAAAACCTGGGAAACCCATGGCTTCGAATTCCCAAGAAGACTCAATTCAAAATAGTGGAGAACCCAATCTCCATTCAGTATGGTGAGATATGCAGTAGCAGAGTCACCATATTTTCGCCATAGAATGTCCTTTAATCCACTATTGTCTAGGGTTCTGAGCACATGACCACAATGGCAGATATACCACAATTTATTGAGGTGGTTCAACTGAAGGCCAGGATTACCATTGAAATACCACCATCCAACTGTAATAACTGGAGTATGACTGTATGTAACGTAACATATAACAAAAATGTGCACCCTCGATGTACAACCTTGGTATCAGAAAATTGCCTCTTGGTGATGTCAAAATCACTCCAAAGACAGTTCAAAGGCTCAAATGTAGGACACAGCCAGAAAGGAATGATACCAAGGGTATAATTTACACCAAAGAAAGAATGGCTAGTACTAAGCCCCGAACCAAGGAGATAATACCACCATCCTAAAAAATAGCATAGAAAACTAAAACACACAAAATGTACAATCTTAAACATAGAGATATTTCTCCTGATGATGAAAAGTTCAAACCAACTTCTAATATGACAGTCCAAGGACTCAAATGGAATACACAGCAACATAATACACCCATAATTTTGAGGACTGTTCCCCAACAGACCTCTAGTTTATAACATCCCTTCAATTCTCAAAAAGCTGCCATTCCCATTTGAAATTCAACTGAATACTTCACTGATGAGAACCTAACTCTGCAAAACCAGTGTTGTCCTGCTCCAGTCGAGGTCAGAACATGACTCTCATTTTCCCACCTTTGATAACAAATATGGGCAAAGAGCATTCAAAAATGAATATTAGAGGTGGGAATGGTATGTGTGGTGCCACCGCACACTCATCTGGAGTATAAATGCACTATTAACTTCAGGCCCTAATCTTACAGAGGAAATACTTCTTGATGTGGGAGTAGTCTAGAAACAGAAGTTTGACTTATGAACAAGTCACTTTCAAGGGCAGATCCTATTTTGAGATTGGTCACCTAGCCACTTCTTGTCATAAGTGAGTTTTTGAGGCTATCCTTCAAATAAACTGATCAAGAATAAGAAGAAATGTGAGCTCACATAGTGGAAACACCTAGTAGTACATCATCATATAATTGGCTCAAAGACCTTAGATAAAGAGAATGTAACGGTGTAGGAGTCTTCCCCAAGAAAGGATAATCAAATTCAGACTTAAGGAGGTTCAGCCTTTGCAAGTTAAAGATAATGCAGTTAACTCAAAGGATGATAAAAGTCTCAATGGAAAGTTAAAGAAAGTAACTAAAGGGCAACACTAATAAAGAAAGAATCCCAGTGCTTCACTTTAGAAGATTTTACCATGTGGGTTCCATCATCTTCTTTTGGTACAATGGTCCCAACCTCTTCATTAAAAATAAATTCAGTGGGTAGAAACAAAAGGATAATTTTTCTGTCAATATTCTGTATTTTCACTGTGTAATGCCTTAGAAACAATAACTTTCAGCAGTGAGATGACTTTGGGACAACAAAAGAGTTGAGGTCAGGCAAGTCATATTAATTATATCAGTAGGAAAACTTGGTATTTCCTTGCTGTAAGTTTTCTTTACCCATTAAGGATGTCTAGGACATTGTTTTCGTATGTCAGGTGGAAACCTTTTGTAAGCATTTAACACAATTTCTACCCACTATACACTATAGCTGGGATACCTGTAATCCCTTAAAAGAAATTCATCATTCTGACTATACAGGATGGTAAATTTTTTCAGTTTTAATATGATTTGTTTCTGTTTAAAAAAGGCTAAAGCCTAAAGCATCATCCTTTTTCTCTTCTTTTTTTTGTTTGCTTGAAACTCCCTCACTTCAAGGGAGAGGATTTTTGTCTTGAGAAACCATGACCTAGGGGCATATATTCCTCTCAAAATCACCCAGGGATCACACCAAGCCTGGACCACACCAGCCGTCAACTTGGATGGATTTTGGGGTTTCTCCTCCCAACTAGTTCACCCCTAAGGGGAATTGAACTTGGGTCACCTTGCTAACAAGACCCACACCTTAACCGAATGAGCTAGGTGGGAATTGATATTCATCCTTCTACTTGTCTTTATGATTTATTACATGCATTTTTCTTTTCCTTTTACTTTTTGCAGAGCAAGTTAAATTAGTTGGGGCCATTTGTCATTAAATCTATCTTTGGTCAGTACATTATTTTGTTAACATATGGTTGATATCTTTGATGGTAACGTATTAAGTTATTAGTTGTTTTTCAAATGTGTTTGTTTGTCCATACTAGAGTGGCATGCTTATACATATTGGAGCATTTTTACTTGATTGTGTCATGCTAGTTTATGTCAGTGGATTTGGGAGAAGTTTCTTGCATACATAACCTGGTTCTATAGTGTAAATAATTTTGGTTAAGTGAGTCTTATCTTAGATTACATATGGGAGTTTCAGGAGATGATTTGGCACTCTCCTATTTTCTGCACCTTATGTGCTAATTTATTTTACAGTCCTATTGACTACTTTGGCCATCTATTGACATTGATAAATATTCAATTTCAATTTCTTTCAAAACCTCATCTAAATGGAGAACCTTTAACCAAGTCTGAATGTAAGCAGTACAAAAGAGAATTTTGCATAATTTAGATAACTACTAAGCTTAACAAAGTGTAACTTTGATGGTAACGTACTAAGTTATTAGTTGATTTTGAAACGTGTTTGTTTGGCCATCTTGGAGTGACATGCTTATACATATTGGAGAGTTTTTACTTGATTGTGTCATGCTAATTTATGTCAGTGGATTTCGGAGCAGTTGGAATTTTCTACATACATAACCTAGTTTTATAGTGTAAATAAGTCTGGTTAATTGAGCCTTATCTTAGTTTACATATGGGAGTTTCAGGAGATGATTTGGCACTCTCCTAGTTGTTGTACCTTATGTGCTAATTTATTTTACAGTCTTGTTGACTACTCTGGTCATCTATTGACATTGATAAATATTCAATTTCAATTTTCATTCCTTTCAAAAGCTCATCTAAATGGAAAACCTTTAACCAAGTCTGAATGTAAGCAGTCGAAATGAGAATTTTGCATAATTTAGATAACTACTAAGCTTAACAAAGTGTAACTCTAGAAACTCTTACATAATCTTATTTGTTGGGGTAGTGAATGAGTAAAATAGATCTAAGAAGAATGTATTTCAATTTGTTCAAGCAAGTATTTAGGTCAGTTGTTTGTAGTGATTTTTTTTAATCGGTTCATACATTTTTTTCCTTTATGTATACATTACAGTTGGTACAGAGATGTGAAGTTTTCTTAAGAGACATTTATAGAAAATGTTGTGAAATATTTTATTGCTTTGTCAATCAGAATCCATTCACATTTTTTATTTTGGAAGCCTTGTTGTGGATCCATTCACACTATGTTTTGTATCATTATTTAAGGTTGAAGCCTTTGTATAAGTATTTTCTAATTATCAGTGGCCTGTGCAAATTTTGGTGCATGTATTTTGAGCTTTGTATGTGTGTATATTCTTACATGGATCAGATTTATTTGTAGGAGCTACATGATCACAAAAAGAGACAAGTTTTCATAGAAATAGGCGAAGATAATAACAACTATCTGTTGGATTATTTAAGGTCCTTTGAACCAGATATGGTAAGATTCTGGTTGGGGAAGTAGTACCAAGTATGTGCATTGGATTTTGTGTCTTTTTAATGAGGACTCATTCTAATTTCATATTGATGCATTGGAATTTGTTTGTGATGATCTTCATCCCATTAGGTGACTCAATTATCACATCCTTCATCAGTAGAGGTTGAAGTAGTCAGTCAACAACTTGTGCAGAATGTATTGAAGATATTTTTCCCAAAATATATATCTTTGATAATAAAATTTGGAGAGAGAGATAACATCACAAAGGATGGAAATTTGGGTGAGATGGAGAGTAGTTTCTCCCCTTTTGAAGGAGCAGTGCCTGCCTCTCATGACTACCATGCAAGATTGATTTTATGGTGTGTATTCTCTATTGACATATGTAGATACACCAAATTCAGTTGCTAGCCTCCTATTTGTTTGATTTTTCTTTAGTCCTATATATCATGCTATCAAAAATTAGATAAATTATCTTTCTTACAGCAAAATGTTTTTATTTATTTATACGATTCTCAAATGTCTAAAGACTAACATTTGAAATATGAAAATGTAGCTCCCCTTCCTGTGGGAACATGTTTGGCATCTCTTGTATTAGAGAGTGGCTTCAATAGCACAAGAACAATACTGGAAATGTAATAATATGCAAGCTCACAAATTTTTGTTTTCCATGGTGTCATGTTAAATGAACTGGTAAGACTATAAAGTTCACGAAAAAGATTAAATATATATTTATCATTTTTGTTGAAACAAATCTTTGAGATTATAATTTTGTATTTATGTAAATAATGTGTAGTGTCCACAATGAAATAACAAGGCTAATCTGGGTGACATCATAATTCTTTATGTACCATTTATAGCTATAACTGGTCAACAATAGTGACAGATCAGTTGTATTTGTTGCAATACCCACATTTTTTGTCATCCTTAGAGCTTCATTATTCATATTTGAAAGAGTAGGTGATGGATTTACCATCAATGAAGAATTATAAAACAATTGCAACAAGTACCCACTAGTTCATTTTGACCAACTTCCATGATTGGATAGGACTAATCCATGATTACAAAATTCAGCCAAAGAGAATTTTTTGAAGATATTAAAAGGAAACGTTTTCTCCATTTTATCTAATTAGAAGTGACATTTTGTTTATAAAGTTGTTAGTATCATAGTGTTAGAAATTTAAAATGGCTAAAGAAGAACTATACAGCTAGGTAATAAAAAAAGTAGATAGTATTCTAGAAGTGAGCACCGAATCTTCAATTCTCACAAGGATTTTAAAATAGAGATTAAATTTTCAAAGTAAACTAAAGAGATCCTACTAGTATATATCTAATAGAAATACCTAATACAAAAAGGATTTTACATATCATGCTTTAGTGAGAAATATATTGTCTATAGGCTCTTCTAAGTTCTGCATGGATAGCCTGTATCCTTGGGTTCTCAAGCTCAATATCTTCAAACTATTGTGAAACAATTTCATCTTATTTGGTATAAATATGTTGTAGTGGAACCCCAAGTATGCCTATGATTTGATGGTGTAGTCTAAGTGCATTTGATGATATTTTTCAGTGCTGGATTTAAGGTTCAAGTACTCAGAATCCAAGGCTTGTATTTTCCTCCTTTGCTGCATGAGTACATCCAGGATTTCCAAGTTATACGAGATGATGACATGCTCCTTGGTTTGTATAGTATTTTTCAGAGAAAGCATGGTAAAACTATTTTCATTGATGTAGTCCTGTCTCTGAAGGATTTTCTTGATATCAAGGATGTCCTGCTGAGTTCCCATGAAAACATGGGCAACCCATGTCTTGGAATGCCCAATAAGATTCAATTTGAAACATGGGAGAACCTAGTCTCCATTCAGTCTGGTGAGATATGCAGCAGCAGAGTCACCAAATTTCTGCCATAGAATGTCCTTTAATCAACTATTGTCTAGGGTTCTGAGCACAGGACCACAATTGTAGATATACCACAATTGCTTGAGGTGGGTGAATTGACGGATAAAATTACCATTGAAAAACCACCATCCAACTGTAATAACTAGAGTATGACTATATGTAACGTAATGTATAAAAAAAATGCGCACCCTGGGTGTACAACCTTGGTATCATAAAATTGCATCCTGGTGATGCCAAACTCACTCCAAAGACAGTTCAAAGGCTCAAATGCAGGACATAGCCACAAAGGAATGATACCAAGGGTAGAATTTACACCATATAAAGAATGGCTAGTACTAAGCCCCGAACCAAGGAGATAATACCACCATCCTAAAAAATAGCATAGAACACTAATACACACAAAATGTGCCACCTTGAACATAGAGATATGCCTCCTGATGATGACAGGTTCAAACTAGCTTCTAAAATAACAGTCCCAGGACTCAAATGGAATACACAACAACATAATACACTAATAATTTTGAGGACTGTTCCCCAACAGACCTCTAGTTTATAGCGTCTCTTGAATTCTCAAAAATCTTCCATTCCCATTTGAAATTCAACGGAATACTTCATCAATGAGCACTTGCCTCTGCAAAACCAGTGTTGCTATCATTGAGAGTGTTGTCCTACTCCAGTCGATGTTAGAACACGATTCTCATTTTCCCACCTTTGATAACAAATATGGGCAGAGAGCATTCAAAACTGAATACTAGAGTTGGGAATGGCATGTGTGGTGCCATGACACACTCATCTAGAGTATAAATGAACTATTAACTTCAGGCCCTAATCTTATAGAGGAAATACTTCTTGATGTTGGACTAGTTTGGAAACAAAAGTTTGACTTATGAACAAGTCACTTTCAAGGGTAGATCCTGTTGTAAGATTGGTGACCTAGCCACTTCTTGTCATAAGCGAGTTTTTGAGGCTGCCCTACAAATAAACTGATCAAGAATAAGAAGAAATGTAAGCCTACCTAGTGGAAACACCTAGTATTACATCATCATATAATTGACTCAAATCCCTTAGATAAAGAGAATGGAACAGTTTAGGCAGTTCAAATGGGGAATATGAACCTCATCATGATTTTCTCTATCCTTTGCTTCATCATAAATGTGCATTTCATGGTCAAGTAAATTCCCTTATTTTGCAAGTCATAAATCTTGATAAGAATATGCCTTTATGGAACTGTGCATTATAAGAACACTATATAATACCAGTCTCTCCAACATTTTTGATATGTTCATTCAATCTCAAAAGATTACTAGAATCTAAATTTTAGTGTAGTCTTATTTTAGGTGACCATACATTCTAAGGAATGTTCAATTCTAATCAATGGTTATTTCTCTCTGTGAACTATTGTCCAATAATCATGGAAGATGTTTCAGATCTTTTACATATTAACAAAGACCTGATATATATTTTGTTATACCTAATAGTTTGCAAGTTTCTCAAGTTTAAATCATGCTTAGCCAGTTGTCTTGCCTTTCAAATAACTAGTATCATCACCTAGAAACCAAATATACAACCCTTTAAAGGTTTCTCTAAAGATGCAATGTTGTAGGAGCATGGTATTTCTCTTTATATTTGCAACATGACTCTTTAATTATTGAATCCACTATCAAGAGCCCTTATAGCCAAGGAATAATGATTCACAAAGCATAACTCCTCCATACATAATGGTACCTTTGAAACAGTAAATGATTCCATGCTAAATACTTGCAACACTTGCAATTCCCCAAGTCAAAATACTTGCAATTCTTTGAATTTTAGGTCTAGAGATCATTTTTGCAAGACATTACGGTGCATAGGGAGTCAGGTCTCTAATTTTGCAAATGATAATCATTGAGTCTCGATTACCAATAAGCTTCCGAATCTTCCTGGCTCTTAGAATGTATATCACTTGATTTAAAGATAAAATAGGCTTCACAATAAGAGAAGAAACCTTTTGCAGTTTGATCACAACCATAGACCTACTTATTATGGAACCTTCTCAAAGAAAAGGTGAATATACTTTGCATAATTTTAAGATTACTAATTATCAAAGCAATAGGTTGTGTTTTAATTTTGATAACTGATGATGAGGAACATCTAAAACACCTTGAAGCTCATGGATTCTTAATATTGCAGTAGACAAGAAGGAAAGTTTTGTTTTTGATGAAGTGATGGAATTGGGCTTCAAAATCCTTTCAGGAAGGACTCTTCTTTGGACTATGAGAATGATAGTGATGAAGAATGGGAAGAGATAATCATCACTAAATATATTTGGTAAGAGTATTTTTAGTATTTTTATTAGCTTCAGTTACAAGAAAAATTGTACATAGCTCTCAAGAATTAGTTTATCATAAATACTAGTTACTGGTAAGATGTAATAGTAATAATTATGTAGTTTGTAGATTGATATCTATCATAAATTTGTTTGAATATCATCATTGTAAAGCAATAACAACTTCTTAAATGGTGCTAGCTCAATGGTAGAGCGCCTGCCTAATTATAGGAAGGAGATTGGTGGTTCGATTCCTCCATGCCCTATCATAAATTTGTGACTACAAAAATGACTAAATTCGCATATATATGACTATTAGTAGCTAATTTCCCATATTTTAGTCGTATTTAGCTTAGTCATTAATATGTTAACATCTAGTAGTTAATTTAGTCATATATTTGGTCATTAATGGTTGCAATCAGTGACTAAATCAATGACTCACTCAGTGACTAAATCAGTGACTAAATCTATGACTAAATCAATGACTAAATCATTAACTATCAATGACTAAAACAATGAATAAATCATTGACTACCAATAACTAAAGCATTGTCTATCAATGACTAAATCATTGTCTATCAATGACTAAATCAATGACTACTAAGTCAAGCTATTAATGACTAGTGAAATATGACTAGCTATAAGATAGTGGAAATTTGCTACTATTAGTCATCAACTCAAAAATAGTCATTTATAGCCTGATTTTAGTCATTAAATTCTCATTTTCTACTAGTGAGGGTTTGACTTTCCTGGACTTACACCCAACCAAAAATCTGGACCCAGGTCTCTAAAATTCGATTTTGATGAGGAGAACAATCCTATGCTAGGATCACTCAAAAAATTCCTCTTCTGAGAAAAGCTTTAATTTCCCATACCAAAAACTGAAAATGCTCGGAATCAAATTCTACTTCGATAAAAAGATGCACCCTTAAATGGAGAATTATCTTGGCATCGTTTTCTTGATGGATTGTGGAGAGAGACCCAAAAACTAAGAATACCTAGCTTCTGTAGCTGCACAATGTCTTCTTCTTAGGTTATCTCTGATAGCATGTTATATTTTTATCATTTAAGCAATAGGATCTTAGGATCTTATCTGAGAGAATAACATGCACAGCAATAAACACAGGAGACAAGAGACACAATGAATTTTCCTTAGGGAAATCATAAAGGAGAAAACTCCACAACTTCCTCAGAGATAGAATGAGCCCCAATGGCGGCAGTAAAACCCAAAAACATAAAGATGATCTCCAACAACTTGTTCTCTCTATCTCACTTGAGAGAGATTATCCTCTCGCACTCATGCACCCTAGTGAGTGAGTGAGTGTGTGATAAATAGAGAGGCTCACTCTATATTTATATTCTTTTGTTCACTTAATGTCCACTTCAACATGTCAACCCCACTTAACCATTACTTATTAGGGTAAACATCTCTAGGAGAGTCTAATAACCCTAGTACCCCACAACTGTGGGGACTTTTCCCTCCGATCAACAAGGAGGGTTAACTTTGACACAATTGTGGGGACTATTGCCCTGAATTACAATGGAATGTAAACCTCAATGACTTTACGTGACTTGTTTACATTATTGAATCTCCCAATCAGAACATCAGGGCATGACATGACTAAATTACATTACAGATACTTCCCAGAATAAACATCGGGGTACAATACATAAGATATACAAGTGAATACATTCTAAAGTTACAAATACATCAACAGCTGACAATGCATAGTGATGTTGTAGACTATGATAAAAGTTGTGTAGTCTATCAAAGGGCAGGGAAGCCATCACAATGGGATGATATGTTGTTAATACCTTATCTTACACTACATCCATTTGATAAGTGGGTGGTTGATTTTGTAGGACATATCAATCCACTAGTAAAATAGACAGGTGCATGATACATCATCACCATGACAGACTACTTGACTAGATGGGTGGAAGTAGCACAAGTGATAGATTGTACAATTTTGACAACAACTAGGTTCTTATTCAATAATGTAGTGACTCAGTTTGGTTCTCCCAAGATACTGATGAACGAGCAAGGAAATCACTTTATCAAATGCACAATTAGCGCAATGACAGAGAATTTCAATATCCAACATAATAAGAGTACTCCATATCACCCACAAGTGAATGGAATAGTTGAGGCATTCAACAAGGTATTGGAACATGCACTAAACAAGGTATGCAACATCAACCATGATGATTGGGAATTGAAAATACTTGTGATACTATGGGCCTAAAAAATAAAATGTAAGATATTAACGGGACAAACACCATTTAAGCTGGTCTATGGCTAAGAAGAATCCATGCTGATGGAGTGCATTATTCCCATCCTATGGATAGCGGAAATTTTAAGTATAAGTGATGAAGAGGTAGTTGAAGAATGATTGACGTAGTTGTTACAGCTTTAGGAGGATCGATTCATTGCGGGTTTTCATCAACAAGTGGAAAAGCATCAACAAAAGGCATTTTCATGACCTCCATGTCAAAGTGAAGTACTTCTAGCATGGAGATATTGTTCTCCTATAAGACAACAAGTTCATGAAGCACTCAGGTCAGCTCCAAATGGATTGGTTAGGACCTTAACTATTTCATTTCATCATCAACGGAGGTGCAGTGCAATTGCAATAGTTAGATGGTGCATTACTACTGAAGCTAGTAGATGGAATCCGGCTAATCGAGATAGCCAGATGTGACATCATGACTGAGAAATACGCCTAGTAAAAAAAATGAAAATACACACCAAGGAGTAGGAAATCACAACAAAAAGGATTGACATAAAATAAACGAGGTGAAAATCATAGTAAGAAGGGACCTTGGTGATATTAGACGAAGGGAGATGCAGTCAAAGAAGGAAATAAAAGCAACAATTAAACCTGATGGCTGACAATGCAAGTTGACTAGACATGCATTTATGAGAGAAATTCCTATGGCTTGGGGTACCACAACAGACAACTTGACTCCAAAAATCAATCCTTTCCAATATGCAATAGAAATCAAATATCTAACACTAAATGATCAGAACTCGTACCGTATTCCGGACGGTTGAAGTAGATCCTTGTTGAACTTTCCAACTTCAGCTTGAATTGGTACATTACTTTCTCAACAACAAGTAAACAATACAAGCATACTATATATATTGGTGTTAGATTTATTCTAGCATATATAATAAACAATGCATAAGAATTTGAAATCATCCCATGGATAAAATATTCATTCAAACATACATTATTGGACAGGAAAAGATATTTCTATTAATATAAAATCAGAGATTACAATGGATACAACCTTTGTCAGCACATCTACAAATCGGAGAAACTGAATTCCCCAATTGGGCCTCCACCACTTCAATCCTCCATCTCTCGATAGGAAGCTCACAAGCAAGAGGAAAACTTGGGAAGAACACAAAAGTGCTCCAAGTGACAAAGGGATGCAGACTCAAGCACAAGTTCCGTCAACAATGGACTATAGTTTCTTTACTCTCAATTCTCTCATATGTATTCAATGTACAAAAGAGTTCCTTATATATCTTTTCAAAGGGGTAATGAAAGGTCAAATCCAAGCGATCTCAAGGCATATGGAAGGCCAGGAGTCAAGTGAGTCGGATCCATGTCAAGGAAAACTCCAAAAGGATTTGGATTTTGTACACATCCTGATGTACGTAGTTTTAGTGGTCAAACCTGCATATATACGCTATTAAGGGTTTAAAAGTTGCGTATATGAATTTACACATGTTTTTAGGGATGGTCTAGGAAACATCAAAGGATAAAAAAATGGTCCAAGGGGTCTAAGGAGTCTGTAGTGAGACAGGGGAAGGCCATACAAGTGTGATTCACCTGGTGTGGTAAAATAAACTATAACAAATGCGCCCTAATGTGTGAGGTCAGAGGGGTCATATGATGGCTTAAATACATTATAAGTCCATCCCAGAAGTGGAGTGATGAAGGATCCCAAATGGAAGACCAGCCACCCAATCAGCATAGTACAATGATACAACTCTACGCATAACTGCAAATACATATAGCAGTCCCGGATACATAAGAGTACAATGGCCATGAATAGGCATGATACAAGATATCACATAAGTGGTCACCGCCACATACAATATACATAGATCAGAATCTCCATGATGAAGATATACAAAGGACCATGATCTCCATAATAGCTAAAGATATATAATGGATCAAGATCTCCATAATGGCTAGAAATGTCTGACATATACTGGAATCAAGTCACGAGAGATGAAATCTCATGAACACTGGCACGATCAAGGAGATAGCATATAAGAGATGCCACCAATCTGGGAGGTCTTCTACACAAACCGCTACGAGTACATGTCCTACTATGCGAATAGAGGTGTCAAGGTCAAACATAGTAGTCGATCATCTAATTACCAATCATTAATGTGTACTGTTAACAGACGCGGGATCACCCACCAATAATGAAAATGGGAATAAAGGTACTAGAGTGCAAACTAACAAGTGTGAATAAATGTGTTGAGGTCGAACACTTGAGAGGATCCATTGATCAGGGGACATTGATGTATTCCCAAAGGCTGTCGATGGCGAGAGAACCTGCCACTGATGACTGCAAGTCTCAAGGCACTCAAAATGACTCTAGATTCCAATCCCAAAATAAATGATCTGAAGTTGATGGGATGAAATCCGTTGGAAGGATGGAATTAAGGCATCCCCCATCATCCAACACGAGGTACTTAGCAAAGTTGTATAATGTGGATGGACTCGATCATAAGGTGCACGAACCAGTAACTATACTGGGAATGGCCGACATGCAAAGTCAAGATAACTGAGGAATGGCTTACTCAGGTTTCAACTTCCTAAGAGCATAATGACGAATGGTGACTGAATAAAGGTAGCATAGACTCAATATACAAATTAGGACATCTTTGCAACACAGAAGGCATCGACAGAGGATCCATGGGGACTGGAAGCTTAACCAGTCAGTGGAGATAAAATCAGATAAACGAGTAGAGATTCTAAATTCAAACTATAAACCCAACCAATGGATGTGATATATAGTGCTCTGTTCGAAGGAGACACGACTTGACATCTACCAAAATATAACATCTTTCCTTGCCCGACTTTTTGGTTTTTTGATTTTTTTTTTTGGACTGTTTCAAACATTTAAAAAGCCTGGAAAAGAATAAAACTACTTTATAGTTACAGAATAGGAGGAGACGACTGTCATAGGGGAAAACAAACTGCTTCCAAGCAGTGGAACATACCTATGCTCAATGCAAGGATACATGTGTAGGATAGTGACACTTGAGGGAAAATCCCCTCCCGGTAAAAAGGGAATCAAGCTGCAAAGGATATATAAAATGGCTTTGCATGGCTAGACATGAGACAAGCTTGGGCTACATGTTCTGAAATGCAATGTTAGGGAAGTCGGCATAAAGCTCAATAAGGCAGGAAAATCTCATGAAAATGCAATTACAGCTTGACATACGGGAGTCCTGAGGGAAATAGGCTAGAAAAAGATCAAGAGGAGTATGAGGCTCTTGCAAAATGTCATGGAAGTACTTTACAATGGACTCCCACACCCTAAGAGACAAAACATCAGCATGGGCACCAACTGCATATAAGGCGCTAACGAGGGTACCCATGTAAGGTCAAGCTCTACCACTCATACCATGCCACTTCTAAAATAGCAAGAAGGTTCCATGACATAATAGAGTGGGTTCGTACCTAAGGCTATGATGAAACGATCATAAGGTCATGCAAAATGCAAATAGTGATGAAACCTAACTTATATGCCAGTTTAGACATGATACCTGAGATCGACACGAACGAGTCAATCCAATAGCTGAAACGACACTCAAAAAGGTCTCCTACATCATAAATTAGGTAAAAAACGATCCAAAATGATTAGAAATAGTCCAAACTATAGGAAAGGGGGTAAAAATTTTCAAAAATTTGAAAATTTTCTATAAATAGTAAAAAATCCAAAACATTATAAAACATTTGAAATTTTTACCCAATTGAGCTCAGATTTTCAACAGCGAATTCCAGGAGATCCAGCCGACGGAATCCACTACCGTTTCTTCTAGGTACTTACCCATGCTCTTCTCTTCCATTTAAATGCAATTTTTATCAAATTCCATGGTCATTTAAGGTTTCTATGCCAATCTAAAAAGGGCGTTGTGGCCCATGCATAAATCGAGGGTTTTTCCATGTATTGTGCTGGATATACACAGAAAATGCCCTCACAGTCACATACATACGTGGATGTTTGGAAAAAAGTTGCGTATGTGGTTGCGCATGAGGTTTTTTGAGTATTCTAATGGGAAAAATTGAAATTTTTAGTGCAGGATTGTCCTAGAATGGAGAGAGCGTGAACATGGTGATGTAGAGGAGGTAGTAAGGACCAATCTAATGGATCAACAAGCACTATGTACATGTGGACTCTACAAGTTTTGGTGTCTTGGTGGCTTGAGGGACAAACCAAGCCTATTGCAGATGCTGGTGGATTACTGGGATCCAGACTCTGAGTCCTTCCAGATAGATGGGATGTCCATCACCATAGAGGTGGAGGACATATACTTCATTACTGGACTTTCCTGATGGGGGGGAGTAGTGAACCTTCATTCTCACGGTGGGCCTGGAGGTGGCCTGACTATCGATGAGTACATTGCAGTGTACTACTATCCAGACACAGAGAAGGTGGGGAGTCTGATCCCAACGAAATCTATTTAGGTGTTGGGCCTAAAGGCCATCTTATTGACATTGGGAAGGATAGAAGGCTTGGCTTCACTCCACCAGGGCTCGTGGCCTCTGATGTTCTATGCAGTGGAGTGCATGAGACCTACTATATATGAATGGAGCACTACACTACTGAGCAACATGGAACATCAGGTCAATGAGTGTAATATGGGCAGGGTGCAGAACTTTGAGTTTAGCAGCATATTGAGCACATTTTTATCTGAGCATGTTCTAGGATTGAGCCCTAGAGTTCACGTTCCTCTTCATGGGTTTCGAGATCAGGCCCAACAGCGTTGGGCAGATGCGATGCACAGACTGAGGGGAGGTAGGGTGTCCAACCCCTATCCAGCTAAGTTCTTTCCATGGTGGCGACAACAGATAGTTGCCATCAATGACTATCCCTATGCAGGGATAGATTTCCAGGGGGACCCATACATGCCGCTACCACCAAGATTGGCATATGGTGACATAGGTAACGAATCTAGACCCTCTCTTTAAATTTTTGAGTTATTTAATTTTTTTTGTGTTTTTTGATTATATGGAATCAAAAGACATATTTTTTGGGTGACAATACCTAGTGACATCTAGCATTTGCATGCAGATGTGGGAACACAATGGCCTGAAGGCTTCCCTCGTCACTAATGGAGGGGAAGAGGAGACGATATCATGGGTGTGGATGCAGAGCGGATGCTCCAGAGCATTCATACCAACTTTGTTATGCTGACACATAGAGTTCCCATGGCGCAAGTCAAGGAATTGCCTAAGGCTATGCAGTGCCAGGTGGTGGGTGTACCACGAGCATGGGTGCGATTATTTCAACGGCTAGCTAGAGCCGTAGTGACCTTCCATGATCATAACCCCCATCCTCCTACATAGGCTTAGAGACCTGGGAGTGACACATTTTGTATTATCATGTATTATATTTTGGTGGCTCGAGAGGCCCATTTTTGTATCGTGACACTATGTATTATCACATTTTGGATGTTATAAATTTTTTTATGGTGATCGATTTATTTATTTACATGTGTAAAAATTTGTGTTTGTGATGAATTTATTGTGTATGAAACAAATGCCAATCTAACACGTAGTTAGCATATGAGTTAGCAACTTGATTATTAATTCTTGGAATATGTATGTATGTTATATTGTCAAATTTCCATTCTAATAACCTCACATGTAAGAATATTCTTAATAATGTTGGATCTCTAACATGGTACAAACCATTAAGCTATGACACTACTAACTCCGAATCAAGACGTACCTCAAGAGAAAGAATGCCATGTGAAATGGCATCCCGTAGAAGCTCAATAACGACGCTATATTCAGCAGCATTGTTTGAATATGGCCATAGACATATGCCTCTTGAATATAGTACCTGACCCATAGGAGTATAAATCACCCAAGTAGCAGAGGATGAGTGTTAAGTGTGATGGCTTGCACCATCTATGAATCCTATGTAGGTGGAAGATCCCATTGACATCTACCAAAAGAAATGAAAACTAATCACAAACCCGATCACTATAAGAAAAAGACCTAACTATGCAAAACTGTACAATAATATACAATAACCAGCCTTGGCTGAAAATCATGCATAGTACTTCTTGAGATAGAGCCCATTTCTAGGTTCTGCCAAGGTCGTTCCCTCATAATCCACTAACTCATAAGCCCCCTTCTCTAACACACGTTTGACGATGTAAGGACCACGCCACATGGGGTTAAAATTTCCTACCCCCAAGGGTTCTTTTGATTGATCCCACAAAAGGACCAAGTATCCCTCACTAAATCTCCTTGGACAGACAGACTTATCATACTGGACCTTTACACGATGTTTATTTACTTTTACAGCCACCAAGGCATCTCGACGCTGCTCATCCAGTTGCTCAAGTTGGACCAAACACTTCTCTAATGGTGAAGTGTTTGGTAAGAGTTCTACAACTAGATTCAAATAAGGAATCTCCCATTCAACCGGCAATATCGACTCCACTCCATGTACAAGTTTATATGGAGAAAAACCCGTGGCAGTATTAATAGTGGTTCTATATGCCCACAAAGTAGAATATAACATGATGTGCCAATTATTATTGCTCTGTGCGATGGTTCTTTGGAGAATGGATTTGAGTGATTTATTCACTGCTTCTACCTGTCCATTCACTTGAGGGTAGTAAGAGGAGGAATGCTCTTGTTTGTACCCTAACTTTGATGCCAAATCTTCCATCATATGATTCTAAAAGTGCGAGCCATGGTCAATGACAAGCTCTTTTAGAATCCTGAACCGAGTAATAATATGGTTGAATATGAAGTGCATGGATGTCTCACCGTCGAATTTAACTATAGGCATAGCCTCAGCCCATTTCGTGAAGTAATCAACAACCACTATGATATGATGATGCTCCCCAGCTAAAGTTGGGTTGCAATCCATAAAATCAATCCCCCACTTAGTGAAGGGACCGGAGGTGATGACGGGATGTAATGGGGCAGGTTTCGAGCACATATTACATGCAAACACCTGGAAAGGGTGGCACCTCTTGACCACATCTATACAATCCTTAAATATCAACGACTAGAAATTACCCGCTCTTAATATTTTTTGGGCTGTAGAAAGCCCAGATAAATGACCACCACACGCCCCTCCATGGCAATAATTCAGCACTACCTCAGCCTCTTCATGAGTTAAACAATGTTGTAAAATGGAATCTACCCCATGGGGGTACAAAGTGTTATCCACTATGAGGTAAGTCTTAGACACGTGACATAAGTGTCATCGTTCATCCCATGAGAGGTGAGTAGGGACCTTCAATGTTTGTAAATATATAATGATATCCCCATACCATGGGTCTAAATTCGATATTAAGAAGATGTGTTCATCGACAAACATATCTTCACAAACCAACTCCTCGGCCTCGCTTGGGAAATCCGATATAAGCTCTGCAAAAATTAACGATTTCTTTGACTTTGCCAAAATAAACTCGAGATCGAATTCCTGCAAGATGATAATCCATTTATTATATTTTCCCCCAATCATCCTTCGAGTGAGGATGAATTGAAATGGATTGACATGGGCTACAACCAAGGTTTGGAGAAGGAGAATATAATGTCTCAACCGTTGAACCGCATATACGGTAGCTAAATCAAGCTTCTCAACATGAGAATAACGAATCTCTATGTTAATAAGGTTCTGGCTTAGATAGTATATGACATGATCTTCAAGCTTCTCATCCTCTTGAACCAAAATCATATCAATCATCTCTATGGATGTGGCCACATAAAGTAGAAAATAACAGCTATAGTCTGGGGGACTAATCACTGGGGCCAATGCTAGGGCTTGCTTGAGTGCATCAAAGGACTCCTGGGCTCGCTCATCCCAAAAAAAGGTGGTGTCCTTATTCAAAAGACGCATGAATCCTCTATTCAAATTGGCAAAATTGACAAAAAATCTCTGTAAGAAGTTTGCCATGCCTTGCAAACATTGAAGATGACGAATATTTTTTGAGGGAGACAACTGAAGTATTGCCTCAACCTTCAAAGGCTCGAGTCTTATACCCTCTTTAGAAATGATGAATCCTAACAAGCGACGTGACTTCACACAAAAGATGCACTTATGAGGATTTAACCTAACCAAATAATGGCAGCATATTTCGAATACCAATCTCAAGTGATGGGAATGACGCATTCTTATACGAGAATGAGCAACAAGGTCATCCAAAAATACCTCAATAATTGACTTGAGATCGTAGAAGATCAAGGTCATTGCCCGCTGAAAAGTAGCTTCGACATTATTAAGTCCAAAAGCCATTTTCTGATATGTAAAAATTCTCCAAGGATAAATAAATGCAGTCTTATGTTGGTCCTTGGGTTTAATTTATATCTTATTATATCTAGAAAAGCCGTCCATAAAGGAAAAAACCTTGCTACCCACACATTCATCCAAAATATGATCAATAAATGGTGTGGGGAAATTGTCCTTAAGACAGACATAATTCAAATCATGGAAATTAGTACATATTTGGATCGCTCCCTACTTCTTATCCACCATAACGGGGTTTGAAACCCACTCCATCAAGGGAACAGGATAGATAAAATAGGCTTTCAACATTTTTTCTATCTCTGCCTTAATCATGGGTGCTTTCCTAGGATTCACCACACGCAATCGTTTCTGAACAGGCTTAGCATTGGGATAAGTCTTAATCTCATGTTCGATAATACGAGGGTCGATACCTGGCATTTCATCATAAGACCAAGCAAAGAAATCATGGAATTATTTAAACAGCTCAGTGTATTCTTGAATCTCAGCATGGGAACATTTTGCCCCAATATAGACATTCTCTGTTCTGCCAGGATCATGAGAGATATTGATAGGAATCATTGAAGATATGTTTGCCATGTTTCCATCAGCCATCGGACCAGGAGAGCTTAATGGAACCATAGGACTACCAACTCTCTCACTAAGAATGGCCCTAAATTCCTCATGCTCCAAGCGGTCAAGCTCAAGAAGAAAGTAAGATCTATGATGGAGTTCCTCCCATGGTGGATCAACTCCTGACATGGCCTCAATAATGGCTTCATTTGAAGGGAAAACAGTATCAAGGTAGTCATGTGCGTGAGAAGACTGCACTGCCCATGCCAATAGCACATAAGGGTCCTCCTCCTCCATCCTCGAAGAGGAAGGACTGGGCTCTACAAAACTCTCAATATTAGCTTGATAAGCTACCATAGTTGTAGGCAATGGCACGTCCATCACGATGGGCTCACTCAGAGTAGTCGGTGTAGGAAGAATCCAAGGATCTTCCATATGAATCATGCGAAAAGACACCGATCTCATAGATGTTGAAGCCTCACCGAAACTAGACCCTATCATAAGGATCGGTGCAGGACAACTAAAACTTCCCATGAGGCATGGATGCATGCCTACAACCACGCTCCTAGTTGCCAGCTAAGAGTGTTCAATGATTGGGATCGAAGCTCCTGAAGATGCGGTGACTAATGGATTCTTGAATGACATTTGATCAATCATGACTATATTCTCGTTAAATGGAAAGCATACAATGTGAAATAGGGAAGAAGCTACAGCTTGCATACTATACATCCAATTCCTACCCAGCAAGATATTGTAGTCAAGGGGTGCATCAAACACCTTGACCTCTATCGCAACGGTCTTCCCTCCCAAATGGACCTTAAGGGAAGGAAGAATCCTATGCAACCTAAATGATCTCCCATCAAATGAAGTTAACATAGCCACTGATTTAGACAACTTAGGGGAACCTAAACCCTTCCAACATGATAAAGACATCATAAAAGCAGCAGCACCTTCATCAATCACAGTGCGCTTGACGGTCATGTTAAGACATTCTACGTGAATCAAAAGAGAAACATAGTAAGTCAAGCAAGAATGAAGTCCTGCGGTTTCAAATTTAATCACGGAGGAAGAATAATCATCATTCACACCAAGGGCAGAAAGAAAATCCTTCCTTTGTGAAGGACAACTCTGAAGCACTTCCAGGGCATACATCGCACAAGGAGTGTGGCCCAAATCCTCGACAACTGAATAGCTCTGGGTGGCTCGGGAATTAGGATTGTACTTCAAACACTTAAAGACTTCCTTAGTAATGCGAGGTGCAGCTTCAGATTTATCCACAGGTTTCTCAATACGTAAAGGATACCCTGGTGGATTAGGTTCCTTTCCTGGGATGGGTTATGAAGAACCATAGTCTTTCGCATGAGTCACAACTTTCACAGCACATACCATGTTAATACAACCATGAAAAATACCCTCCAATGGATATTGATCACCACCAGACGGATCATGGATCCTTGAGTTCATATTTTGAATGTGAGGTAAAGGGTTAGTTAGTATAGCTGGGCCCTGTGCCAAGAATCTCGAGGCTTCATCGATACAAGGGCACAAGTAAGTGAGGTGATCGTCCTTACACAACTTGCAAGGGAATTTAACCTTACATTTATATTTCTTGTCCCCCCCAGCATTACAGGCATTCTTTTCATTATTATTAGCATTCTCCTTCCTATTCCCACCCTTACGATTATTCTTACCCTTCTTTTTATTTCATCCGAGCTGCTGGTTACCCTTGTATTGAAAGCACACTCGTCATTTGGGCACATTGAGATGAAGTCGTGGATTGTCCCAAAGTAGATTGGTTGATTGACAATTTAATAACTTATTTTTCAACCGAATCTGTAGGTTTAGCACTCGCACAACCCACAATTCCATTGGCATGTGGTCTAGGTTTAACTTTGGGGTCGAAACTAGAACGCGGAGCATTGGGAATGATCTCATATAACAAACCGGACTGAGCATAAATAAAATCTAGTTCCTACGCCCTAAATATGGCTTGTTCCTCATTTTGCACTCCGGATGTAGAAACAACCTTCGCTATATACGGCAATAACGACTTAAGGAACCATTCGAGGAGGAATTCTGATGGTATAAAGGATTTAATTAACCTCTTCCGTCTATGCCACTCCTAGATATGATCCAAAATATGTGTGGCTTTATCTTGCCGAAATGTCGACAAGAGTTCAGTACCAATGTCATAACACATTGGTAGATGGAAGTGGTTAATAAAAGTCATCGCTAGGTCATCGAACAAAGTGAATGCTCCCCTAGGCAGCTCTATATACCATTTCGTGGCAGGCCCTGTAAGGGTGCATTGAAATATTCTCAAACGGATTGAGTCCTGATGTAAGGAATTCAAAGAGCACCATAGGTGAAAAGTAGTAACATGTTCGCTCATATCCTCTCCATGTTTGCCATCGAATTTGGGTATGTCGGAGGGAATCTTAGTAGGGACAGCCGGCCAAGCCAAGTCATGAGCTATAGGATCGTTCATCAATCTTGATAAGTCAGGAAGTTTGAGTGTTGTGAGGAAAGGGAGCCTAGGATGATGAGGTCGATAGACCACTCCCTGATAGTTTTGATTCGCATAGGTTTGATTACCAACATGGCCTTGGCCATAGTTCCCTCCTCCCATTTGACCCGTATAGAGTGGCATGGAAGCACCATAGTGTGGTGTACCTTTACTATTTGGAGCTATGAAGCCATAATTTGGAGAGCAAGCAGGTTGTTGATACCTGCCCCCATAAGGTGAAGAACCCTATCCATACTGCATCCCATAATAAGGTCCACAAGTCATCACATGAGATGTCCCATGAGACACTCCGTAAGTAGGAACATACACTCCGAAAGTAGGAATATACATTCCGGAAGTAGGAATCTAACCTCTAGAAGTATGAACATGACCTCCTGAAACAATAGGTGGTACATGAAGCTGAGACACAACCAGTCTAGTAACCACAGTACGGACATAACTTGTAGAAACATTCCAGCCTGAAGGACCACGTGAATGAGGTGGAGGGTGAACATTCAAAGAACTAGGGATAGAGCATGAAGGGACCTATGTTATTATGTATGTGTTATTCCCTATAGTCACTCGTCTCAAATCTAGTATCCTTATAGGATCACTAACCCTAGACCTAGGAGGAATATGTGATGTGGCTTCCACCACCGGGATGGAAGGTCTAATGTGACTAGTGCTCCCAAACCTCTCCGCATGGTAAGGAATGAGAGTGCCCCCAGGCATAGTGTTAGGCTCGAACTCAAATTCGACATGAAATGCCAAATCATGTGTGGAAAAACCAGAAATACCTTAACTACCATAACTAGTGCTCATGGGTTCAAAATGAGTCTAATCATCCTCCAGCATTCGATACTAACGATGCATCAATGGGGAATCCACCCTAGAGTAAGTAGGTCGATCATGAAAAGTTCCTATCTCAGAAATCACAGGACCTAACTCAGTCAAGTTGGCTGAAGGATCATAGTTAGGAGTAAACTCTCCATCTTCCACATGAATGGGAGAAGGTGGTTCAGGAATACCTTCTATATGGTCTCCCATGGTGTGTGAATCAATGTGCGAAGTAGTCCCCTTGGACTGTATATTTCTCACTCTTAAAGGAGGAGGAGATGTAGAAGGTGGAAGTCCTGCTAAATGACGAGAATGGCGAGGAGTTGCACCCGAATCCACAATGACTCAAAAAATATATAAAAGACTCTCTATCTACGCAAACCCTAGGCAAGCTAATGTGCACAGAGAAATCACCAATCAAATCTAAAGCCAAATACAAGAAATCAAGGGTAAGATAAGTGAGCTCCCGACTGAAGCAAGTATGTCTTGCCTAGGAGAGGATTGAGACTCCCATACACAACAAGCGAAGGTACGTAACCAATTATTGTGGCCCTCAGCTTCAACGTGTAAAGCGATTGTGTTGTCCGACCCTAACCTGGCTGAGACACCTACAGAATAACCCCTGCAAATTACCCCCTCGATATCCTAGGTGAGGCCACTAAGGTCACCTTAATATAATCAATGCTCAGGTAGACATTCGTAGGTGGGATTGACCATATGGGTATGGTATCAAATCCCGAAACTCTAGAAAGAGACCGTAGATATGAATACAATCCTGGAAATATCTCTGCTGCTACACAGTTATGACTAGGGGTCATCCCAATCAATAACTGCTCACACTACCTCGTGCTTAACTCCCTTTTGAGAGGAGGATCCTGAGAAACATTGGTTATACCAAGGATTTCACACACTCACCTGGACAGACACATACATGTTGTTGCTTAGTGGTCTTGGAGAATTTACTCACAATGAACTATTCCAAGACCCTAAAACCTAATCTTGTTGGTGAATCCTGTCAAATAAAATAGTGTAGTTCATTTTAATTAAGTGTTGATTTTAATTGGCTTTATTACTCAAAATAGGGATATGGTCATGCAACTAATGGTGTTATGACACAACATGAAGTAAAATGCACACTTAACAATCAATGCAAATGTATTGTGTTCATGAAAACAGGGTATGCTACTACGTGAAATGCACAATTTTCTTCAAATGATAAATTCAAGCTTTCTTATATGAAATCCTCACTAATACTCCAAAGCAAATCTAGTACAAGTACTATGCAAAATGCAAAATGCAATGCATGATGATCAGCAAATATTTTTGGATTTTTTGAAATAAAATGAGATATAAAAAGCAAAAGAATGATTCTACAACCCCCAAACTCTGCAAGCACACTCAAGCAGCACTCGAGCAAAGCACTAAGGTAAAATAAGTCTAATGCACTAATCTCAAAAAAAAAAAAAAAAATGAAATGACAAAAACATTCTTCAAAAAGAAATTTACCCTAAAAAAACATCTCTGGTCAGAAACAGAAGTGTATACAAACTATGGTAGTATCAAAGGAGACTTAGCAATCATCAAAATTCACCCAGCAACCATTCAAATTCCTCTATAAGGAAAAACTAAGGGCATACATGACTATTCGCAGTAAACCCGCATGTGTACGCAGAAATAGCAGAGAAACCCATGTATATGGACGACTATGAGTTCAAAACTCGTGTACAGGAAGAAAGGTGCATAAAAATAAAGGCAAAGAGACAAGCTGAGACAAACTTCACACCAATCAGACACTACCAGAAAAACATGCCCCTAGACCTGACATAAAAACAAGAGAGAAAGAGCAATTAAAAGTCATTGAATGCCAATAGAAACCCCCAAAGGTCAACCACTAGGAACTCCCCAGTGGAGTCGCCAATTCTGTTACGGAGAGAAATTCCTATGGCTTGGGGTACCAAAATAGACATCTTGACTCCAGAAATCAATCCTTTCCAATATGCAATAGAAATCAAATATCTAACACTAAAGGATCAGAACTCGTACCTTATTCTGGATGGTTGAAGTAGATCCCCGTTGAGCTTTCCAACTTTCGCTTGAATTGATAGATTACTTCCTCAAAAACAAGTAAAAAATACAAACATACTTTATATATTGGTGTTAGATTTATTCTAGGATATATAATCAACAACGTATAAGCATTTGAAATCATCCCATGCATAAAATATTCATTCAAACATACATTATTGGATAGGAAAATATATTTCTATAAATATAAAATCAGAGATTACAATGGATACAACCTCTATCGGCACATCTGCGAATCAGAGAAACTGAATCCCCCACTTGGGCCTCCACCACTTCAATCCTCCATCTATCGATAGCAAGCTCACAAGCAAAAGGAAATCTTGGGATGAACACAAAAGTGCTCCAAGGGACAAAGGGATGCAGACTCAAGCACAAGTTCCTCCAACAATGGACTATAGTTTCTTTGCTCTCAATTCTCTCATATGCCTTCAATGTACCAAAGAGTTCCTTATATAGCTTTTCAAAGGGGTAATGAAAGGTCGAATCCAAGTGAGCTCAAGGCATATGGAAGGCCAAGAGTCAAGTGAGTCAAATCCATGTCAAGGAAAACTCCAAAAGGATTTGTATTTTGTACACATCCCGATGTATGCATTTTTAGTGGTCAAACCTGTGTATATACGTGATTAATGGTTTAAAAGTCACGTATATGAATTTACACATGTTTTTAGGGATGGAATATGAAACATCAAAGGACAAAAAATGGTCCAAGGGGTCCAAGGAGTCTACAGTGGGACAGGGGAATTCCATACGAGTGTGATTCACTTGGTGTGATAAAATCAGCTATAACACCAGATGTGACATCATGACTGAGAAATACGCCTAGTAAAAAAAATGAAAAGACACACCAAGGAGTAGGAAATCCCAACAAAAAGGATTGACATAAAAGAAACCAGGTGAAAATCACAGTAAGAAGGGACCTTGGTGATATTAGATGAAGGGAGATGCAGTCAAAGCAGGAAATAAATTCAGCAATTAAACCTGATGGGCGATAATTCAAGTTGACGAGACATGCATTTATGAGAAATTGAACTGTTGGATTTCTAGAATCGATGAGGGATTTGGTCAATATTCGAAGGATATGGATATGATGATTTAAATCCTTCACATGGGCACAATAAATTCTATAATATTTTACAAGGGTGCAAGGATTGAACCATTATGACAATTGTGAATTTGTGCAAAGGGAAATTTAAATAGCATCGAAGAGTAGAAGAGTGAAGAGAGCTAGAAATGGCCCAAATGCTTTCCAGTGGTAGCATACAAAGGTCACCATTATGGGTTTCGATCATAGAGGAGAGGACAAATATCTAAGACATATTGACATAATCAACCAGAAATAATAGGGGTGTGAATCGACTAATGTATCGACAACACAAAACCAAATCTATCCATAGCTCAACCAGGGTAGCAGAGGAAGAGGTAGAGGCCGACCCATCAACAACTAGAGCAGAGGAATCCATATAAAGGAAAGGACCTATGGTTGCATACCCTAGATATGTATCATCACTAAAGCCACATGCACGACTAGTTTGAATCACCAAGAATCAACGGTTCAGCATTAAGATTTTGGAGACACTAAAGGGGGTGCATGTTACTAAGAATATTGTTTCACATATGTAGAAGCGGTCATATAGTGACCATGACATTCTGGGGTATCTAGAATGCATTGAGAAACCATATATACCTCAAGCACATGAAGCCATCAAACTTGTCACTCAAGAACCGAAATAATGGGCCTTGGGGTTGCAGCGGTCGGGGTTGTTGGAAACTACCCATATGCCACATTTCGGTTGTTCAACAAAAGTGAATGCACATGTGAAGTAGTTATTGTCTTACTTCCATGGATGGTATATGTGGTTGGATACAAAATTACCCATCACAGTCGACCTCATTTCCTAGATCACTGGACTTCTAAAGGAAGGTGTTGATATGTTGCAGTATTTCAGAGGAAAAGACAATGACAAAAGGTTGGCTGTGAAGCTGAAGATAAAATATGATGTAATCCGGGATAAAAGAGCTTATTTCATTCACAATATCAATGAAAAGGATATCTATGTCACAATAAAACTATTGGTTTTCAAGTTTGTGAAAAAAAATAGATCAATCCAGTTCACGTGAGGAGTCATTTCCTACATGGAGAAATGAATAGATGAAGTCCAAATGAATTGGTCTTTATTTCTATTGAATGAGTTGATCGAAGACAATGTCTTAGCATTGGAAGGAAAAATACCATTTTCCCATTCATGGTTTTTAATACTAGTTGTAATTGTGGGTTATATGGAATCCAAGTACTAACAAGGGATGGAAATTAGTGCGGTTCACACATGCAAAGGAGAGAGATATCAAAACTTATGGTGGCTCGAAGATAAGACAAGGCAGATAAATTGTAATGTACAATTTTACTTGTACTATAATGGACTTCAGAAATCAATAGGGGATATCCCATGCCTTACTGACAAGCCAACAAACAAATATTGTAGGGTAGTGCAATTTTCAATCAACCTACATACAATACATATCCAGGAAAGGAATGATGTAGATCACCAATGGATAAAAACAAAATACAAATTGATTGATGAGGATCACAATGCCATTATTGATGAATTACTAGAAGAATGGAAGGTTTCAGTTAGCATTGATGAGTTGTTAGACACATAAGAAGGAGTACCACCAGTCATTCCAGGTGAGCAGATGCAAGTAAAGGAATCTTACGTAGAGTCAGAGGAAGAGTCATCCATGAATCCATCATATTCTGAAAGAGAAACGAAACTAGAATAAGGATGGGAAAAATGAAGATTCAAACACGAATAAGGAAGAAACACACCAAAGATTGTTGACAATCAAGCAAGAAATATCTTGGCCACAATGACTTCCATGATGAGTGAGATTCAAGCACAAGTGAAGAATCATGTGACAAAATATTTTCACAAAGTGAATAGATTGTTGCAATCCCTGATGAATGCGGTCTTAGAGAAAAAAGTGTAACAAATGGAGCCGTGGAAAGTGGATGTTTAAGTGAGTGTTGGATAGACAAAAAAAATGATTGTGACTTTGTTGAAACCACTTTCAACATGGGATGAAATTGTGGATGCCACATTGAGAAATTCAACATGATCAGTCTGTATGTTAATGAATTCTCGATGCACATAGTTACCCTATTATAGAATGCATCAAGTAAAGAGATTCAGGATCACGAGATGTTAGTACAGGACTAATTGAATAAGATGCAATAGAATATAGCACAGATAGAAAAATAAATGGAGTGAATGAAGATAAAGAAAGTGACGATGGAGAATGAGAAAACAAAAGCAGTCAATGATAAGAAGAATTTAGAGAAGAAAATATTACCCGCATGTGAGGATATTCTAGACATCATCTAGAGATGTTTGCAGAGGTGAAGGTATTGTGACTAGGACAAATATTCACCGACGTGAAGAAATAAAAAAAGGAGTTACAAGCCCACAAAATACCAAGTACACCACTAGAATAGGAATCAGAGTGCATGAGTCAAATAGAGGAAGTGATATCACAAATCAAGGAATTGGAGAAAGCAACCCACTTTATCGCAGAAGAAATAATGAAATTTTGGATGAGCATGGTTTAGGACAACCAACTACAACAATTAGTGGCACATCTGAATGAGGTAGAAGTGCAACTAATCAAAATGAGGGAATCACTCAAGATGATGCCCCCAATTGTGCAGGTGAGCAAGGCAATCGATTTGAAAGAATTATAGTAGTGGGTCAACAAATAAAGTGATAGACACTAGAGGAGGATAGTTTAGTTGGACCAATTGCTAGAGGATGCAAAGCAACTAGCACTCAAATAAATGGAAGGACTTGTGGACACTAAGGAAGCATGAGCCAAAGTAGCGTAGGTGTCAAAAGAGCACCCAATAGAGCAAGAATTTGAGAAATGTACACCACTTATAAGTGCATACATCAAGGATGAATTTAAGCATATCCAGATAGATCACGACAACTTCAAAGCCAAGTTGAATGCTGCCACAAACTATGTCAAGCTGATGTGGCTCAAGGACGACCAACACATTTGTGTTGGGGGCTTGTTGGCAAGGGAATCTGTTATGCAAAGCATGATAAAGAAGATATCGAAAAGTTATAAAGTTGACTCCACAGGAGAAAGTTACCGACAAGTGTGGTTTGTTTGGTTGCAATTAATTAGAAGTGCTGGTCTAAGTAGTGAGAGAGTCGGCTTATGTGGAACATTTTGTAAAGTCACAAGCCTATAAATAGAATTAGGAGTATATTTAATAGACGATAAAATAATTTTTTGAAGTAAGCATTGAAGAGTCGATGAATAACCGTAGATCATCATTGGTAGTCTGAGTATTTTGATTGTATGTGATTTATGGATGGATGTGTTTTTGGTCTGAGACATTCGACCAAGGGATTTTTTGAGATCTTTCGAAGCTAACATAAGAAGAATGTTGATGCTAAATCTATTGTATTATTCTGTGTTAAATCTGCAATGATTTGATCTATGATATTCTCCATGTATGAATGTTGCAAAGTCGTAAGGTGTTTATCGGGTTCATGTATGTTGATATCCTCATTAAGTTTATCTAAATCATGATTATTGCAATATTGGAAACTGTTGCGAATGATGATAAGTAGATTTAATATATGACGTGTTAAGAAACTCTTGGATCTATGGATTACAATGTGGTAAAGTGGTATTAAGTGTGCAAGTCCTCTTACTTCTGTGGAAATGTGGTTCATGCAATCCTCCCTCAAATATCTTGGGTGAGACTGCATCTTCTTCGTAGTTGTTGTTGTATAGGGTAAAATATATCTAGGCCAATGTTTAGGGATATTGCATTGAAGGGTGTCGATAGTGAGTGAACCCATGTTAATTGAAATGTGTCAACACAACATTGTAATTATGTGATATTGCAACAACCCTCTGATGTAGTGCATGTCAATATCAATATGCTTGGTACTCTTCCTATTAATTAGATCTCTTGATATCTTGATAGCATTCTAATTGTCACAAAATATGACAATATGATCACTAAAGAGAATCCCAAACCCGTACAAAATTATTTTCAACGAAATGGACTATGGTTGCATTAACAACACCTATATAATCAACATCAATAGACAATAGAGAAATGGATGGATACTTCTTACTCGACCAACATATAGGACCAAAACCAATCATGAACACATAACTAGAAGTGGAATTTCGATCTGATCTATCACCAACCTAACCATAATCTGTATATCCAACAAGATCAAGTGGAGAGTCTCAAACATAGTGAATACCATAATCCTTTGTTCCTCGTACATAGTGAAGGATCCTCTTTGTTTCTTTATAGAAGAGATCATGGGGATATTACATGTATATAGAAACAACCCTAACTACATAGGAGATGTCAAGGTGAGTGTATGTGAGGAAAAAAAAGACTCCCAATCAACTGTCTATACAATGTACTGTTCACCAAAGGTGAAGAACCAACTTCCTCAATACTGAAACTAGAGAGGAAGGGGAATGTTGTGGGCTTGCAATATGACATATGAAACTTGTTAAGAAAATCTAATGCATATATAGATTGTAGACTTTGATACCTAAAGTAGACTATGCCATCTCAATTCCAATAAATTGCTTTAACAAACCCATCTCTGTCATGGAAAATGACTTATGCAAAGAAAACATAATGGAAGTAATGCATGTAGATGAACTCCCTATGATAAATAAATAATCTACATACAATACAATGAGTAATAGAGAATTACCATCATGATTCATGTACAAAGTCAAATCTTATTTACAGCTTTGAAAATCTTGTGGTATAAGTAAAGAATCCATCTTAGCATACTAGGATCTACGATCCTACTTGATCCCATAGAGAGAATTATTTAGTTTGCACACAAGTGAAGGATATTGAGTGTATCTATTATCACTCCAGGAAACTCCTCTAGGTTGCAACTCGAGGATGCCTGGTAACTTAAATGTTTTATGGTTTTCTAAGTGGATCAAGTCAAGTGACCTACAGGACCTCACACTCTCAAGACATGCATGAAACTCAATCAGGGATAAGGCTTCTAACTACCACTATTTAGGGGTTTGATAATATGATGCAGAGATGGAGAACTTATCATGCTAGTAGATTCATGCATAAAATAGATATATATAAATGGCTAATCATAAAAAATGAAAGTACTTATAATTCAAATCATCAATATGCCAATAGGATGACAGTGATCAGACATCAATTAACCTGAATAAACCTGAATAACACATTCAAGCATAAGCACAGAATAGACAAGAAATGGAAGCTGAACATATGATATAAAAAGAGCTTATATTAGGTCATGAGAAATATGAGAAGCTTGAAAATAGTAATATTATACAAGTCCCTGAAGTTGAACCTTTTCTATAACATAAGTCTTAGGCTTTATAGCCTTTACATAAATATTCAGATCCTGAAAAATTGGATATGTTTTACTAAAAATATATAAAATTAATGTTTTTGCAAAATTAGGTAAAAAATCCTAATTTAACTACTAGTTTAACTAAATCTAACACTTGTTCACTCTTTGAACCTTTTGATGACTGCAGTGAGTACTGGAGGAAAGCTGTAATTCATCTTCTGATGGATGAGCCACTGTTGGTTAAAATAGATAGGGTTTTGTGACCCTCTCCTCTTTGATGTATCCCCAAAACTGGAATAGACATGCTTTGATGGTGCACTTCAGAAAATTTCAGCGTTTACACTTCATCCTTCTCTTTCCCAAGTGTTGGTGAAGTAAACTCTTCATTTTTCTGTTGTAACCTGCCCTGTTAGGTCAACTTTTTCCCTAAAAATTTGGCCAAACTGCTGAAAATTGGGGCTCAAAGATGCATTTGGTTCTCCAAATCTGTGATACCTGTGTATAAACTGAAAGTGTTTTTTGTATATTGGTGTTTTGTGAGAAAAAAATTCTCTCATTTTCTTGAAATTCATTTCCATTTTCCATATATCTCTATTTCAAAAAACACGTGTAAAACAGGAAAATTCTGAGATCCGAAAATTAGGGCTCAGAGATGGATTCAATTATCCCAATATGAAATACCTGTAAAAAATAGAGAGAGTTTATTGTTCCATGACATGTTAGGAAAAAAAACCTCTTAGAGTTTTACAAAATGATTCTCCAGTCGCTCAGAATCACTATTTGAAAATGATGCCTTTTCATAGTAAAACGCCAATTTCGGTGGCTTAGAGTGCCCTGAAATTTTGGTCTTAGCTGCCGAAAGTATGATTTTGGTGGCTTAGAGACCGTTTTGAAATCACGCTTAGCCATGGAAACCTATTTTTTGATTTTTTTGAGTGGGTCCTCCTCCCTGTGCATTTTAGGTGGTTAATCATGCTAAATTATAACACGCCTCATGTTGATGAATTTGATTTTGATGGGAAGACAACCGTTTTTGCTTTTCGGCCCTTTCGGTGGTTAAGAGTATTTAGGGTTTTGTTTTCTAGCTTCTGAAATATAAGATTACAGTGGCTAATGAACCACCTCCATGTTCTCCCAAGCCACCGAAACTTTATTTCCAAATGAATATGCATAATGAGCTTTTAGTGATTTACTGTCTTTCCATATCTCATTGTTTAGCTACTGAAAGGTAGGGATTTCGGTGGCTGATGAACTATTTTAAAGATATCCCAAGACACTGAAAGTTTCCCTTTCCAAAAACATATCTCATTTTCTTTTGGTGGTTAATGTTCTCCTGCAAACACTCTCTAAGCTGCCGAAACCGAAGATTTTCGGTGGCTAATGAGTTGTTGGAAAACTTGCCTAAGCCACCGAAATTCCTTTCCTAGAATTTTAATAAGAACTGGATGAGAAAGCTTTCATTGGATAATCATGGTGTTGCGTTAAACTATTGGCTGCCAAAAACTAGGATTTTTGGTGGCTAATGAGTTATTGGAAATCTCACCTAAGCCACCAAAAGCTAAAAATTTCAAATTTATCAAATAAGAGAACATCAGATACCCCAAATTTCTTAGTCATCCCAATATATTTCATAATATGACTTGAAATATTCATCCTATCAAAAATAAATTGTATGAGTGAACTTTTTGAAAATAAATTAATTTTGGGAGATAACATCTGGCTCCTACTCGAGGATGGGAACCTCCCTACGAGGTCCCAAGAACCACAGAACAAAATGTATTTCCTAAAAATGAATAATTAAATCTATCTTATAGTTTTCCATTAGGCATGGATTCATTTGTCTTTTATCACTGATCCACTGCAACCTTCCTATAGCTCGCTTTGCTTATTCATGAAAACAACTGAAAATGACATAGCTGCTCATATTAAGAGCTTATTTTCCTATATATTCCTACTCCTAATTCTAATCAGTAGAGGGTTCTTATCATGTGACATCATGCTTCCAATGAAGCCATGTCAGAAACTGATCCGCTGAACTTATCCTTGATCTTGACCCGAAAAATAAATGAAACCATAGCATGCAACAATGTAGTTTCAAAGGGTGAAAGAACCAGCTATCATCTGACAAAAGTATTTTGATATCTATGCTTCTCATAAGTTCCAGATAGTCAGCAACAGGGTCATAAAATCCAACATGAAATACCTTTTTATGCTGTTGATATTTTCTTTCACTAATGTCAATGTTGAATGTGGACTGCTCAACCTTTGTCTGATAAAAATGCAACCTCAATAGTTGATCTAAATTTTTCTGCTCCCCTTCATGTAATCTGAATTCATCAGGATGATAGGCTAGCTTATCACGGCTAACAATTTCCTTTTCCACAATAATATCTTTGTAGGATATACCAAAACTAAAAATATATTTATTGGACTTTTGAGCAGCAGAATCGTAACAAAAATCTATCACAGCATGCACACATTGTTTATCATCTATCTGTTGAAAAGACAAACTAGATGAAATTTTAGTAAGCAATGAGTCTTCACAAATTCTAACATCTTCTTCCTCATCACTGAATTGGTCGAATATAGGAGTATCAGTAACCAAATTTTGAAACAGATCTGGAAAAATATTACCTAGTTCCTTGTCATAATTTGAAGCAACATACTCATAAGGAGAAGGAAGATCTTCTTGATGTTATAGCTAGATATTAGATAGTCCCTAAAAATATGGTTCCTCATGGTTACTGCAGCTTCCCTTTATTTGCAAATATGGAAACTGTGAGCTAGCCTGACTGATTTCAATGATCATTTGACCAACAGAAAGTTGATCATTTCCATGTGTATTTAAAGAAATCAATTCCTCATATTCACCACAATCAGATTTAATGATGGTAAGAAAACCTTCAACCCCTTTATAATTCATTTCTAGTTTATGTTTATGGGAAAGTACCTCATCGTGAAGGTCATAAGAGAGATGAGGTAGCTCTTGAGGGAGACATTCTTCTCTATTTACCTTTTCATCTTGAGAATGCAACTTATATTCCTCACAACAATTATCAAATGCAAACTCATTTGAATAGTACCTTTTACAGTGCTTAGTGAATGCTCAGTGAAAATCTTTCAATGATGAAATGCTGGAAGGAGGTAAAGAAAAATACCACTGACGTGCATCACCTTACAATGAATACATGAACATCTTGATATGAACATATTCATGTTGCTGATCTAATATATCCATGCATTTGTGAAACTTGAGGAGGTGTTCTGCAAGATTGTCTTCTTTCTCCTCCTTCAAGACAAGTAAAAAACATCCCCATTTGGACATATCAGGTACTGGATGTCGGAAACCAGGAACGAAAGAGAATTCAAGAGGTGGAAACCTTTGAGCCAAAAGAGCAACAAATGCTTTTGACATCTTAATATTTTGGAGTCACCCATGAATTCGTCCTTCATGGAGTCGCCAGGGATGATATCTTCACAAGCAACAGTGCTTGAAGATTCCTCAACCCTAAATTTTTTTGATGTATTTATAAATTCTTGAGATTTGAATGTTTCAGCAGAAGAAATAATTGCAGAAATATCTCTTGAAATACCTGATTTATCTTCCTTTGTAGCTCTAGGGGTCTACCTTAGCGAATCCCTAGCTCTTCTTACGATCTCTTCTGGATCTGAAATAGGTATTATTGGTGGCCCTTCAGGGTTTTCTCTGGTACTTGGTCTTCTTAAAGCCACCTTATTCCAATGGAGTTTCCAGATAGATGATTACAATCAGAATATTGTCCCAGCTTTGTCTATCATCAAAGGAGGATCTATGTCGTCTCCCAAGGAAGCTGAGCTTCAGTCTCCTTTCCCCAGCAATGGTGCCAATTTGTTATCACTCTAGGAAACTCCTCTAGGTTGTAGCTCGAGGATGCTTGGTAACTTAAATTTTTTTATGGTTTTCTAAGTGGATCAATTCATGTGACCTACAGGACCTCACACTCTCAAGACATGCATGAAAATCAATAAGGGATAAGGCTTCTACCTACCACTGTTCAGGGGTTTGATATTATGGTGAAAAGATGGAGAACTTATCATGTTGGGAGATTCATACATAAAACAGATATATATAAATGGCTAATCATAACAAGGAAAGTACTTATAATTCAAATCATCAATATGCCAATAGGATGACAACTATAAGGCATCAATTAACCTGAATAAACTTGAATAACACATTCAAGCATAAGCATAGAATAGACAAGAAATGGAAGCTAAACATATCATAGAAAAAGAGCTTATATCAGGTCATGAGCAATATGAGCAGCTTGACAATAGTAATGGTATACAAGTCCATGAATTCAAACCTTTTCTATAATATAAGTCTTAGCATTTATAGCCTTTACAAAAATATTCAGATCCTGAAAAATTGGATATGTTTTACTAAAAATAGATAAAATTAATGTTTTTGCAAAATTAGGTCAGAAACCCTAATTTAACTACTAGTTTAAATAACTCTAACACGTGTTCTCTCTTTTAACCTTTTGATTACTGCAGTGAGTACTGGAGGAAAGTTGTAACTGGTCTTTTGATGGATGAGCCACTGTTGGTTAAAATAGGTAGGGTTTTGTGACCCTCCCCTCTTTGATGTATCTCCAAAACCGGAGCGGACCTCCTTTGATGGTGCACTTCAGAAACTTTTAGATTGTTCACTTCATCTTGCTCTTTCCCAGGTGTTGGTGAAGTAAACTCTTCAATTTTCTGCTGTAACCTACCATGTTAGGTCAACTTTTTCCCTAAAAATTTGGCTAAACTGCTGAAAACTAGGGCTTAGAGATGCATTTTTTTCTCCACATATGTGACAACTATTTATAAACTGAAATAGGTTTTTGTATACAATTTTTTTTCAAGGAAAAACCTCTCTCATTTTCTTGAAATTCGTTTCCATTTTCCATACATCTGTATCTCAAAAGTACATGTAAAACAGGGAAATTCTGAGATCCAAAAATTAGGGCTTAGAGATGGATTTGATTCTCCCAATCTGAAATACCTAAAGGAAAATTGAGAGAGGTTATTTTTCTATGACATGTTAGGAAAAAAAACCTCTAATAATTTTGGAAAATGATTCTCCAGTAACCCAAAATCACCACTTTAAAATGATTCCTTTTCATAGTAAAACTCCAATTTCGGTGGCTTAGAGCGCCCTGAAATTTCAGTCTTAGCTGCCGAAAGTCTGCTTTCAGTGGCTTAGAGACCATTTTGAATAAGAATGTGATGAAAAAGATTTTTGTGGATAATCGTGGTCCTGTGTTAAACTATTAGCTACCGAAAGCTAGGATTTTATGTGGCTAATGAGTTATTGAAATTTTTTCCTAAGTCACTAAAAGCTAAAAAATTTAAATTTATCAAATAACAGAACATTAGATACCCCAAATTTTTTATTCATCCCAATATCTTTCATAATGTGACTTGAAATATTCATCCTATCAAAAATAAATTGTATGAGTGAACTTATTGAAAATAAATTTATTTTGGGAGATAATAGTATCCAATTGGATTTTTTTATGTATATTATTCCTCAATATATCCATGGAGGAAATCACTCTTGACATCCATATGGTGCACCTCACAGTGCTTGTATGTGGTAATAGCCAAAAATAATCTCACTGACTCCATATTACTACAGGAGCAGATGTCTTTGTGTAATCAAGTCCTTGGAATTTATAGAAACCATTTTCCACCATTTGAGCCTTGTAGTTACATGTGACCTCATCAAATTTTTTTGGATCATATCCAGTCATCATGAAATACCTCTTAGGAATAATTGGATAGGCACTAGAGAATGCAAGGTTTTCACTTTGAAACTGTAATTTGTTCCTTCTTGGATCATGTGGATCACCAAAATTCACCATCTAGTTCAATGGTATTCTCATCTCATTTAGGAATTTGAGTTGGGTCTATAGGACCAAATCAATCTATATCAATATGTTCGTCTTCATCATCAATATAAAAATCAAAAATATCATATGAGGAGGATTGATTTTCTTGCTCATCTTCAATTGGTGCAGGAGGAAGTGAGATTTATGCTTCATCTTGTTAGATGTATTGCAAAGGACCTTATTAAAATTGTACACCTATCTCAATAAAAGTCTTCATTATAGAAGCATCCAACAATTTGTATCCCTTAGAATCTTCAACATATCCAACAAAAACACATTCATGGCTCTAAGGTTGTAAGGCCCTTATATTTTCTAGAGGAATCTCATCCTGAGATTTGGAACCAAAGATTCAAAAGTGAGACACATAAAATTTGTGTCCATTCCAATATTCGAATGGATTTTTTCCTTTCAAATCCTTGTGATGAAGATGATTCTAGATGTACGCAACACATTTGATGGCCTCTTCCCACAACTTAGGAAAGAGTTACTTTCAATCAAGCATGGATGTGGTCATGTTATTCAGAGATCTGTTCATGCACTCTGCCACACCATTCTACTAAGGTGTGTAGGGAACATTGTATTTCATCTAGATTCCTATATTAGCACAAAGATTCTCCAAATCCTTTTCCACAAACTCCCCTCCATTGTTAGTGTGAAGCACCTTGATCTTATTTCCTGGTTTGAGTGGGAGCAACGGTAGAAGAAATAAATTTAACGACCAAAAGTACCATGTATTACCCCATGTGTTAAGCCCCAGACATATGTAATTTGTAATTGTTTATTATTGTGGTACACGGTGCCAGAAAAAGGGTCTTTAAGGACCTAGAGACATTATTATTATTTTGTAAATAATTAATTAATTAAAACAAATGGCACATTGAGGGCCACTAAAAGAGTATGGGAGGCCTAGATCCACAATGTGAGGAGGAATGGGACCATTCCTAGCACTTTAGAACTTGTTTGGTTGATCTTGGTCCATATTTATGCCTTAGTGGCTTTATTAATTAATGATCACCCAAACATTGTACAAATGACCCAAGTTTTGATTAATTTATCCTATGTTTGTATTATTGAGCCTAATTCATGATTTGGTGGGCCTCCTTAGTGTTTGGGTGGGTGCCACTATTGATTGATCCCCTTTGGTAGTTTTGTAATGCCCTGTGTAAATACTTGTGTAAATCTTTGTGTAACTCTTGTGTAAATCCTTTTGTAACTCCCCTTTTCTATTTTGGGAAGATGCCTTGGCTTGTGTGACACCTCACCTCACTAATTTTGAGTTGGGTGGAGTGGCTTGTATTAATTTCTCCTTGAAATTCAAATTGCTTGGGACCTATTGTGGTTGATTTACCCCCCCCCGCATTGGATTGACTCAAGTTGGCTTACCATGGTTTTATTTTAACCCATTGAGTTAGAATTACCTTATTTTCTCTATAAATACATGTTTTATATCCTTGGTTAGGAGGTTATTTTTCATGATTAATTTGTATGGTTGTTGATTATGGTTGTTCATACTTTTGATTTTACTTGGTCTCCACTACTTGTATTTTTCCTTAACCTGAACATAAATTTTGATGGCCTATGGTGTCTGGATTACCATTGCACCTAGTAGTGGGGTGGAAGAGGAATTATATGGTGAGGAATAGAGTTTTGGATTCTCAAGCTGATAATTGAGTTATTCTTCAGTGCACCTCTATTGTGGATCCATGGCCTCAGCTCAGGGGTGTCATGTCAAACTGAGATCTGGCTTGGCAGTGCCAAAGGTTGGGTGGAATGTGATCCAGATGATGCCAATTGCGCATTGATAAGATAAGTGATTTATCTCATGTTTATTTAATTTACTTGGATCTAATATGATTTATTTATGGACACACATGAAATGTTTGATTAAATGTGTGAGTTATTTGGGGAATAATTTTCTCATAGAATTCAATCTATTTATGCAAGTAAATTTTATGAAGGAATTAGAAACTAATTTTTGGGATTTTGTGCACAAATCGTTTAAGAAAATAATTATTTGGTACCTATGCTACAGAACTTATATTTATTCCTCTCTTCATTATATACTTTATATTTTGGTGGTGCCATATCCTCAAAATGGTTTAAGACACTTCTCTTTCATGCTTCTACCCTTTATTCAAAAACTAGTTCTTTGACCGGACAGTTTGGCATAGTTTGGAGAATTATCACATGAAGTGTTTGTAAAAAGGCCTGAGTGTTAAATTTTATGTTTATATATGATAATTAATATTTAAATGTGTGTGAGAATGTGAGGATAAATATTGTTGGTAATGTTGGGCAAATGCTTACTGAAATTCTAGATCAATTTCCAATTTCTAGCTCCTTCAATGGAATTGTTTTTAGTAGATTTGTGACTTTGCATATGTAGTTTTTGAAAAAATGTTAGAATTATCTATACATATGTTATGACTGATAGATTATGTTATTTAGAGTTGTAATTTCATTTTAATTATTCTACGAGTTGTGGATTTAAATATTCTAGTGATTCGTAGAATTACTAGTCCATTCAGATGAGTGGAATTAACTTATTTTGTGGATTGTTTCATGGAATGTATACGGGTGGAAAGCTACATACATATGACTATAAGTGATCCTTGATATGATTTCCATGAGCTACAATAGTCATATATCTCTCTTTATTTGGAATTTTGAAAGTTGAATTGAAAACTATGTACATTGCAGTGAAATTGGCAAATAGTTTTTGGATTTGAATCTTTGTTTTTGGTAAAAGATGAATGTATAGCCATATAATATGATATTGGTTATTTAATTGTGATTTAGAATGCATGTAACGGGGGAAAACAACCCATACCGGGATCCTTAAAGCAGGCTCCAAGCTGTTTGGGATGGTTGTTCCCGACAGGTTTAAAGGCTCTGTTAGCCTAAAAGTCTGAAAGATAAAGCTAACGATACTTATTGTTAATCAGATCTATACCTATGACTACACAGGTTAATTAATATTATATATTACAAGAGCAATCTGTTGAATTGAATCTACTTCAATCGGTTAATTTAAAATACAAGAATAAAAATAAACTGAATATTAACAGAGTTGATATTCTACAGAGATATATTATAAACACTTGTACATTATTTACAAGAAAATGATCTGGATGTAATACATATATAAAGATCTGATTCAAATAGATTTTTAAGTAATATAATTAACAAAAACAGAAAATATATTAAACTAATCTAAGTCCTATCCTGAGTGATGCAAAAATTTAAACTGAAATCGAATCTGCTAATGGGACTACTGTATTAATAATCTTGAAAACATTCAAAATAAATTTAGAAATTACCAAGATCATACAATAGACACATACATCACATATGTTCTGATGTCAATCATCAAATTTACAACATGACGTTCATCAACAAATCAACGACTAGCATAAGTCAACAGTCATACATAAAATATTTGCACAATAAAGAGATTATGACAAACATAATAATATAGAAAACAGTGACAAGACCAAGCGATACCATAAAAACATATGCGAAGTGTAAAACTGTAAACATATATAAGTATCACCAGTTTAAAAGACTGTATCTGCTGACAGGAAACTGCCTCGAGTTACAGAAATATCAAACAGTAGTCTTGTATTCTCCTTTCCCTAACTATCAACCCCAAAGAATTCTCGCTGGAAGCATCTCAATCAGAACATCAAGAAAAATCTGGCTGTCCTGTTCAATGCAATCCCTAGTCTGCTCTTTGAATTGTGAAAGACAAATCTCCACCATCCTGTGAGCCCTCCCCCTTTCACAATCAAATTCTTGTCTGCTTAAATAAACAAAGTTCAGAAGAAATGGAATCCAAATTGAGCTTTGAATTGGCAAATTTCTAGAAAAAATATGTTTCTTTGCTAGGTGCAACTGCGAAAATTGTGCTCAAAAGATCCCAAAAATATCTTAGAATCCATCACTTTCTGGGGAAATCTCCCTTCATCAAGATAAATGGGCCCGTTCTGAAAAAAACCCATGTGGCGTATTTTTGAGATCTGTCTCCATTTATGAGCAGTGAAGCCCGAAAAAATGCCTTCTTGTTTACCTACGCATTTTTTGTAACTGGATGAAAATGAAATTCGTGGAAGTTACTTGATTTTTTTTACTATCATCCGCAGCTGCCACTTAATGAATTAGATGCCTGAAATCTGGGAAAAAATCCTTTACTTCATGTGTGTTTAACTGGTAATCAATTGAATGTAAAACTTGCAAGCTTGAGATGTAGATTTGTTGCCTAGAAATCTTAGATTTTAACTGATTTTGAGCCTTCATCAAATATGGATCCGCCAAATATGCTTCCTTAAAATCTATAGTGAATTAATTGCCAAGTATTTCTTGAATATATGCACCTTTTAGAACTGAAAATGCTTAATCATTTAACCCAAAAAATATCTTATGATTATGCTCTGCCTTCGAAATTTCTGAGAATAATCTTCGACGCTGAGAATAATCTTTGATGTTGATTTTGTGCCTGGAAATTTTGTATCCAGACCTCGCTTCTCAATTTTCGACAAGTGCTCTGCCACCTATTGATAAATTCAATATCTTCCACGTGCTCCATTCTTAACCGAGTACTTTTACATAGCTTCCTTATCCATGACATTGGCATCTACTACAACCCTCAATCTCCTCTTTAGAATGCTGGCTTCTCGTGCTACCTATTCAGAACAAGAAAATATTGCAGGATAATCATTTACATAATCATTTTAGCTTCAATCATCCCCTTTAAACCAATAACAAAAATGCATAATTTTATTTATAAAAATCATTATTATATTATTATAATTGTGAGGTTGTTGTGAGAGTAAAACAAACTCAAGAGTTGGAATTTTCATATTGTAAAAATGCATACACTTTGGCTCCATATATGTCATGAATACATATCCCTTGAACAAGTTAATTTTTGGAAACATAAATAATTAATGAAAACAAAAATTACTTTGAATTATAAGGAATAGTTTCACGCAAGTAATTTAAACCAGCTTATAAAATGTGACCATGATGAATATGTAAAAATAATTTGGAGAAGACCTTCATAAACAAAGGACTAAGACCAATAACATATCAACCTTACTATATAATAGTTTCAACCTTCAGGAATGAGACACATGCTACGCGAAATACAAATCCCATAACCCATAGTATCAACTTCGACCTTTACATGCAATAATAAAGATGACATATGAAGCCCATCATAAAGATCAAGATCAAATAATAAGGTTGTGTTATGCGTAATTTGTAGATTGAACGAAAAGCCTTGGAAGTATAATTCGAATGAACTTTGATAAGGTGCCAAAAATACAATAATCAACCTTCAAATTTCAAAACCTTATCAATACTTACGATAACAAAATCACATAATAAAATCAATGGATAAATATTTTGATAAGATTTCAAGATTAAATTATGACAAATTATTAACACTTATCCCTTGATTTTCAATGCAAATCCACTCAAAATAATAATTTCAAAGTAGTGATTTTGTCAACTAATCCATAGTTTGCAAAGGTTTTCCTTAAAAACATTTAATTTCATTGTGTCACCATTTTAGTAGTTGTCAATTCTTTAAGTTTGCTATATGAAATTCAAACATTTCATCAAAACAAAATACAATTTTGTTTGATGAAATAATGTTTTTTTAAGGCTGTTGAGCAGGGGCACAACAGATGGCGACTGACTGGGCAAAACAGTTATCTCTGCGAAAACATGAAATCTGTCTTGTGTATGTAGCAAGATAAGAAAAAATTTATTTATCTCAGACTAGCATTTTCATGAAGATAAAAGAACTGTGCCTTGTGATAAGACTATATTTCAAACTAATACCAGATTCAATTCTTTTATCATTATCCAGAGATTACCTTCAAAAATGATACGAATTTTAAGTTTTTTCAGAAAACATAAGACTCCAAAAGAAATTAGTCCTGGGAAATACAATGCAATTTTGATATTTGAACAGTTTTTTTGAGATATGATCCCAATACTACAGTCATGACCCTCCCCGGAAGCGTCCATAGCTTCGAAAGGGTTGACTTTTAACCATACATCCTACCGTTCTAATCCCAAGATAAAATAAAACATGAATATTTAGAACTTCTCAATTTATTAATGGGTAAGCTGCATTGGAACCTCTTCACGAGTGTGGGATGACCTTGGATTCTTATAGATTTTTTTTTATATATAACAATTTATGATTTGGAATCCAAGTATGCCACAGACGGAGCCCTCCTACCCGCAGGTGTCCATAGTCTCGAAAGGGTACGTCTTTTAACCCATTCTACCCAATGGCTTATATCCTAAGCTAATAAGTTTAAAGAAGGTTTCATACTCAGCATTTAAGTGCTCATATACAAGAGATTTGCATGTTTATAATGGGGGAACATAATAGGAAACTCTTTACGAGTAAGATAGCATAAAGGATCTATAGATAACTGATTTTATTATTAAATTGCAACTGCTTTCCCAGAACTGATTTCTAAATAAGTAATAGAATTCCTAGTAATAGTGACTTCGATATCCATTAAATCCAACAATTTGAGGATAATGATAAAAGAAACAAAATAAAGTGAAAGTTTTCATCTAGTAGTTTTTTGTTTGCAATAGTTCAATTTATTTTTATTTCTGAGATAAGAACAGATTTCTAAAAGTCTAGCTTTCTTCATGTTTTATATAATCAGATTCCAATAAAAACATTCCCAGATCTAAATCATTTTTCCAACTTTTGAAAAAATCAAAAGGAGAACAAAAATCAAAAGAAAAAACAAAATAATATATACATGAGTTTTATTTGAGCAAATTACAAAAACGAAGGATTTCAAAGTTTACGAGAAAACTCTTAGTAAAGAAAATGAAATTTTAAAATAAATTATACACACATAACACATGAGTTAAATCAAGATCTCATCAAATGGAAAATGGGTTTAAAAACCTATGACTGATTACCAACAAAGAAAATGAGATATTAAAATAGATTAACATGTTTTAAAGTTTTTTATCCCTATTTTTTTTTAAATCTTTCAATTAAGTCAAAGTTGTTTTTTAATAATTGATGGGATGTTAATGTAATGTGTTTTATTCAGAAATAAAAGTAACAAAATAAATCCTAATGAGTATGCAACTATAAAAGGATGAAAGGTTCTTTCTTTTAATGAGAAGATTAAAAAAACGAGAGGAAGTAAAGAACTGCTTCCCTGATAATGATGTCTTCATCTCATTCTTAAAATGATGTTGTCACAACTCCATATATCTGTATTTATTCAAATGTAAACAAACATAAATCATTCTAAATTATAAACCTAACCTAAACTAATAAAATAAAATATATACAAACTAAGTAAATGAAAATTTCCAATGAAGCCATTCACGTAGCTTGAAACCTGCCAGAGAAAACAAGTCATGTATGAGTATTGGAAATTGGAATAATTCAAAATGAAGAAAATAAACTAAATAAAATTCTGTATGTACAAAACATAAAAGATGACATGGAAACCTTTTAATAAATGATTCCTCCCACCATGCATAAATCGGATCATAAAAATCAAGTCGGAAGAAAATAGATTTCTGATGAAAATCATGACTAAAAAGAATTTTATCAGAAGTATGATTCAAAATTGGTGAAAAATGATCAATAAAAAATGTATCTTTTAACACAATATCATCATGACTAAATTCAAAAAGAACAAAATGACATTTGGGTATTATTTGGAAATCAAATACGTCATTGTGTATTTTAACGTGAACATTAAAATTGATGACGTTATCTTCAGATATGATTATCATGTTGCAATGAAGAAAATTAATGTTCAATATATCATGAATAAATTGTGCATCCCTTTCAATATTACAAATTGAATCATAATCCTTACTGACAAAAGATAAAATGGATGAACATGCATGAGTCTGATGAGTAACGATAGTAGAAAAATTATGATCTTCTTCATGACAAATTTGAATTAAATCAAGATGGATCTCATTATATCCTTCATCTTCAAAAAATGTATTTCTTTGTACCTTATCAAAATCTAACCATAATGAAGTATTCCTTAGAAAATCATTAACATGTAAATGTAGTCTATGATCAGCAAAAACATCAAGATACAAAGAGTAGTAAGAGTCAGAGTACAAAAAGGTAAATGCTTCTCTATTGATATGATTTGTTTCATTGACTGCTTTAACAGAAGCATCATTAGCAAAACTCTGATCTAATGAATTTTGTGAAGAAATGAAAGGAACTAACTCATCATGAAAGGAAGATGATGAAATTATATCATCACTAGGAAATTCAATTGAAGAATTAAGAATTTTTGGTTTATCTTCCATTGTCTTGTGAACAACAAGAGTTTCGAAATTATCGCTTAATGTAAAAGTTGAATCATCATCCTTTTTCTCTTGTCCTTGAAATTGCATGTCATAAAATTCTATGATTTGTCCATTTTCAACAATTTCATTTTTAGCAGTGGAATTAGAAAGAATAGATTCTAAATCATCTTCAACTAATGAACTAACATGCATGTTATCTATTACATAATTTTCATTCTTTTCCAAATCATGAAAATCAGAGAGAGAGATAAGATGGAGAAACTAATTCATTTTGTCTTTTTCAGAAAGTTGGTGTCTTTCATGAAACCTGCAACATATTAACATGAATCTGGAAAAGAAATCATCAAGAGATTCATTTTTATGTCTACGAATATTTTCTAACTCAAATCCAAGTTTCTTGTAGCTATAATCCTCATGCGCATTAAGAAATAACTTCGTGAATTGTTCCCATGAATGAATGGATTTTGCTGGCAAGAACTTAAACCAAATCAGAATTCTTCCTGTGAAAGTAGCTGCAAAAAATCTGCATTTATCAACCTCATCAAATAGATCTATGCAATCACAAAAATAATTAAATACCAAAAGTTGATGAGATACAGAAATCTTACCTTCTCCATTGAAGCTCAGTCTTCACAAGAAATTAAACATCTCTCGAGAAAAACTTTCACCAGATGTATGAAAGCTGAAAACATGATCTAAATCAGTAATATCAGCCATTTCATATTAAAAATAAAAATAAAGCAAATAAAAAACCAACCAAAATGGCCTTCTTACTAATCAGGCCCTCCTTCTAGAGCCATTGTTCACGGGCATATGTGACTATGCATGTAACGGGGGAAAACAACCCAGACCGGTCCTTAAAGCAAGCTCCAAGCTGTTTGGGATGGTTGTTCCCAACAGGTTTAAAGGCTCTGTTAGTATGAAAGTCTGAAAGATAAAGCTAACGCTACTTATTGTTAACCAGATCTATACCTATGACTACATAGGTTAATTAATATTATATATTGCAAGAGCAATCTGTTGAATTAAATCTACTTCAATCGATTAATTTAAAATACAGGAATAAAAATAAACTGAATATTAACAGAGTTGATATTCTACAGAGATATATTATAAACACTTGTACATTATTTACAAGAAAATGATCCAAATGTAATACATATATAAAGATTTGATTCAAATAGATTCTTAAGTAATATAATTAACATAAACAGAAAATATATTAAACTAATCTAAGTCCTATCCTGAGTGATGCAAAAATTTAAACTGAAATCGAATCTGCTAATGGGACTACTATATTCATAATATTGAAAACATTCAAAAGAAATTCAGAAATTACCAAGATCATACAATAGACACATACATCACATATGTTATGATGTCAATCATCAAATTTACAACATGACGTTCATCAACAAATCGACGATCAGCATAATTCGACAGTCATACATAAAATATTTGCACAATTCTTTAAAGAGATTATGACAAACATAATAATATAGAAAACAGTGACAAGACCAAGGGATACCATAAACACATATGCGAAGTGTAAAACTGTAAACATATATAACTATCACCAGTTTAAAAGACTGTATCTACTGACAGGAAACTTCCTCAAGTTACAGAAAGATCAAACAGTAGTCTTGTATTCTCCTTTCCTGAACTATCGACCCCAAAGAATTCTCGCTCGAAGCATCTCAATCAGAACATGAAGAAAAATCTGGCTGGCCTGTTCAATGCAATCACCAGTCTGCTCTTTAAACTGTGAAAGACAAATCTCCACCGTCCTGTGAGCCCTCCCCCTTTCACAATTAAATTCTTGTCTACTTAAATAAACAAAGTTCAGAAGAAATGGAATCCAAATTGAGCTTTGAACTAGCAAATTTTTGGAAAAAATCTATTTCTCTGCTAGGCGCAACTGCAAAAATCGTGCTCAGAAGATCCCAAAAATCTCTTAGAATGCATCACTTTCTGGGGACATCTCCCTCAGTAAATATAAATGGGCCCGTTCTGAAAAAACCCATGTGGCAGATTTTTGAGATCTGTCTCCATTTATGAGCAGTGAAGCCCGGAAAAATGCTTTCCTGTTTAGCTACGTGTTTTTTGTAACTGGCTGAAAATGAAATTCGTGAAGGTTACTTGATTTTTTTTACTATCATCTGCAGCTGCCACTTAACGAATTAGATCCCTGAAATCTGGGAAAAAATCTTTTACTTCATGTGTGTTTAACTGGCAATCAATGGAATGTAAAACTTGCAAGCTGGAGATGTAGATTTGTTGCCTAGAAATATTAGATTTTAACTGATTTTGAGCCTTCATCAAATATGGATCCTCCAAATCTACTTCCTTAAAATCCATAGTGAATTAATTGCCAGGTATTTCCTGAATATATGCACCTTTTAGAACTCAAAATGCTCAATCATTTAACCCAAAAAAATCTTATGACTATGCTCTGCCTTTGAAATTTCTGAGAATAATCTTCGACGCTGAGAATAATCTTTGATGTTGATTTTGTGCTTGGAAATTTTGTATCCGGACCTCGCTTCTCAATTATCGACAAGTGCTCTGGCACCTGTTGATAAATTCAATATCTTCCACGTGCTCCATTCTTAACCGAGTACTTTTACATAGCTTCCTTATCCATGACAGTGGCATCTACTACAACCCTCAATCTCCTCTTTAGAATGCTGGCTTCTCGTGCTACCTGTTCATAACAAGAAAATATTGCAGGATAATCATTTACATAATCATTTTAGCATCAATCATCCCCTTTAAACCAATAACAAAAATGCATAATTTTATTTATAAAAATCATTATTATATTATTATAATTGTGAGGTTATTGTGAGAGTAAAACAAACTCAAGAGTTGGAATTTTCATATTGTAAAAATGCATACACTTTGGCTCCATATATGTCATGAATACATATCCCTTGAACAAGTTAATTTTTGCAAACATAAATAATTAATGAAAACAAAAATTACTTTGAATTATAAGGAATAGTTTCACGTAAGTAATTTAAACCAGCTTATAAAATGTGACCATGATGAATATGTAAAAATAATTTGGAGAAGACCTTCATACACAAAGGACTAAGAGCAATAACATATCAACCTTACTGTATAATAGTTTCAACCTTCAGGAATGAGAGACATGCTACGCGAAATACAAATCCCATAACCCATAGTATCAACTTCGACCTTTACATGCAATAATAAAGATGACATATGAAGCCCATCATAAAGGTCAAGATCAAATAATAAAGTTGTGTTATGCGTAATTTGTAGATTGAATGAAAAGCCTTGGAAGTATAATTCGAATAAACTTTGATAAGGTGCCAAAAATACAATAATCAACCTTCAAATTTCAAAAACTTATCAATACTTACGATAACAAAATCACATAATAAAATCAAATGATAAATATTTGGATAAGATTTCAAGAGTAGGTTATGACATTTTATTAACACTTATCCCTTGATTTTCAATGCAAATCCACTCAAAATAATAATTTCAAAGTAGTGATTTTGTCAACTAATCCATAGTTCGCAAATGTTTTCCTTAAAAACATTTAATTTCATTGTGTCACCATTTCAGTAGCTGTCAATTCTTTAAGTTTGCTATATAAAATTCAAACATTTCATCAAAACAAAATACAATTTTGTTTGATGAAATAATGTTTTTTTAAGGCTGTTGAGCAGGGGCACAATAGTACCTATGCTACAGAACTTATATTTCTTCCCATTTTCATTATATAGTATATATTTTGGTGGTGCCATATCCTCAAAATGGTTTAAGACACTTCTCTTTCATGCTTCTACCCTTTATTCAAAAATTAGTTCTTTGACCGGACGGTTTGGCATAGTTTGGAGAATTATCACATGAAGTGTTTGTAAAAAGTCCCGAGTGTTAATTTTATGTTTATATATGATAAATAATATTTAAATGTGTGTGAGAATGTGAGGATAAATATTGTTGGTAATGTTGGGAAAATGTCTACTGAAATTCTAGATCAATTTCCAATTTCTAGGTCCTTCAATGGAATTGTTTTCAGTAGATTTGTGACTTTGCATATGAAGTGTTTGAAAAAATGTTAGAATGATATATACCTATGTTATGATTGATAAAATATGTTATTTAGATTTGTAATTTCATTTTAATTATTCTACGAGTTGTGGATTTAAATATTCTAGTGATTCGTAGAATTACTAGTCCATTCAGATGAGTGGAATTAACTTATTTTGTGGATTGTTTAATAGAATGTATATGGGTGGAAAGCTACATCCATATGACTATAAGTGATCCTTGATATGATTTCCATGAGCTACAATAGTCATATATTTCTCTTTATTTGTAATTTTGAAAGTTGAATTGAAAACTATGTACATTGCAGTGAAATTGGCAAATAGTTTTTGGATTTGAATCTTTGTTTTTGGTAAAAGATGAATGTACAGCCATATACTATGATATTGTTTATTTAATTGTGCTTTAGAATGCACGTAACGGGGGAAAACAACCCAGACCGGGATCCTTAAAGCAGGCTCCAAGCTATTTGGGATTGTTGTTCCCGACAGGTTTAAAGGCTCTGTTAGCCTGAAAGTCTGAAAGGTAAAGCTAATGCTACCTTTTGTTAATCAGATCTATACGTATGAATACATAGGTTAATTAATATAATATATTAAAAGAGCAATATATTGAATTGAATCTACTTCAATCGGTTAATTTAAAATACAGGAATAAAAATAAACTGAATATTAACAGAGTTGATATTCTACAGAGATATATTATAAACACTTGTACATTGTTTACAAGAAAATGATCTGAATGTAATAAATATATAAAGATTTGATTCAAATAGATTTTTAAGTAATATAATTAACATAAATAGAAAATATATTAAACTAATCTAAGTCCTATCCTGAGTGATGCAACAATTTAAACTGAAATCGAATCTGCTAATGGGACTACTGTATTAATAATCTTGAAAACATTCAAAAGAAATTTAGAAATTACCAAGATCATACAATAGACACATACATCACATATGTTGTGATGTCAATCATCAAATTTACAACATGACGTTCATCAACAAATCGACGATCAGCATAAGTCGATAGTCATACATAAAATATTTGCACAATTCTTTAAAGAGATTATGACAAACATAATAATATAGAAAACAGTGACAAGACCAAGGGATACCATAAACACATATGCGAAGTGTAAAACTGTAAACATATATAAGTATCACCAGTTGAAAATACTGTATCTGCTGACAGGAAACTGCCTCGAGTTACAGAAAGATCAAACAGTAGTCTTGTATTCTCCTTTCCTGAACTATCGACCCCAAAGAATTATCGCTGGAAGCATCTCAATCAGAACATCAAGAAAAATCTAGCTGGCCTGTTCAATGCAATCCCCAGTCTGCTCTTTGAACTATGAAAGACAAATCTCCACCGTCCTGTGAGCCCTCCCCCTTTCACAATCAAATTTTTGTCTGCTTAAATAAACAAAGTTCAGAAGAAATGGAATCCAAATTGAGCTTTGAAGATCCCAAAAATCGTGCTCAGAAGATCCCAAAAATCTCTTAGAATCCATCACGTTTTGGGGAAATATCCCTTTTCAAAGATAAATGGGCCCGTTCTGAAAAAAACCCATGTGGCGGATTTTTAAGATCTGACTCCATTTATGAGAAGTGAAGCCCGGAAAAATGCCTTCTTGTTTAGCTATGCGTTTTTTGTAACTGGCTGAAAATGAAATTCGTGGAAGTTACTTGATTTTTTTTACTATCATCTGCAGCTGCCACTTAATGAATTAGATGCCTGAAATATGGGAAAGAATCCTTTACTTCATGTGTGTTTAACTGGCAAGCAATTGAATGTAAAACTTGCAAGCTGGAGATGTAGATTTGTTGCTTAGAAATCTTAGATTTTAACTGATTTTGAGCCTTCATCAAATATGGATCCGCCAAATCTGCTTCCTTAAAATCCATAGTGAATTAATTGCCACGTATTTCCTGAATATATGCACCTTTTAGAACTGAAAATGCTCAATCATTTAACCCAAAAAATATCTTATGATTATGCTCTGCCTTCGAAATTTCTGAGAATAATCTTCGACGCTGAGAATAATCTTTGATGTTGATTTTGTGCCTGGAAATTTTGTATCCAGACCTCGCTTCTCAATTATCGACAAGTGCTCTGCCACCTGTTGATAAATTCAATATCTTCCACGTGCTCCATTCTTAATCGAGTACTTTTACATAGCTTCATTATCCATGACAGTGGTGTCTACTACAACCCTCAATCTCCTCTTTAGAATGTTGGCTTCTCGTGCTACCTATTCATAACAAGAAAATATTGCAAAATAATCATTTACATAATCATTTTAGCATCAATCGTCCCCTTTAAACCAATAATAAAAATGCATAATTTTATTTATAAAAATCATTATTATATTATTATAATTGTGAGGTTGTTGTGAGAGTAAAACAAACTCAAGAGTTGGAATTTTCATATTGTAAAAATGCATACACTTTGGCTCCATATATGTCATGAATACATATCCCTTACAAGTTAATTTTTGGAAACATAAATAATTAATGAAAACAAAAATTACTTTGAATTATAAGGAATAGTTTCACTAAAGTAATTTAAACTAGCCTATAAAATGTGACCATGATGAATATGTAAAAATAATTTGGAGAAGACCTTCATACACAAAGGACTAAGAGCAATAACATAACTTACTGTATAATAGTTTCAACCTTCAGGAATGAGAGACATGCTATGCGAAATACAAATCCCATAACCCATAGTATCAACTTCGACCTTTACATGCAATAATAAAGATGACATATGAAGCCCATCATAAAGATCAAGATCAAATAATGAGGTTGTGTTATGCATAATTTGTACATTGAACGAAAAGACTTGGAATTATAATTCGAATGAACTTTGATAAGGTGCCAAAAATACAATAATCAACCTTCAAATTTCAAACCCTTATCAATACTTACGATAACAAAATCACATAATAAAATCAAATGATAAATATTTGGATAAGATTTCAAGATTAGGTTATGACAAATTATTAACACTTATCCCTTGATTTTCAATGCAAATCCACTCAAAATAATAATTTCAAAGTAGTGATTTTGTCAACTAATCCATAGTTCGCAAATGTTTTTCTTAAAAACATTTAATTTCATTGTGTCACCATTTCAGTAGCTGTCAATTCTTTAAGTTTGCTATATGAAATTCAAACATTTCATCAAAACAAAATACGATTTTGTTAGATGAAATAATGTTTTTTTAAGGCTGTTGAGCAGGGGCACAACAGTACCTATTCTACAGAACTTATATTTCTTCTCCTTTTCATTATATACTGTATATTTTGGTGGTGCCATATCCTCAAAATGGTTTAAGACACTTCTCTTTCATGCTTCTACCCTTTATTCAAAAACTAGTTCTTTGACCGGACGATTTGGCATAGTTTGGAGAATTATCACATGAAGTGTTTTTAAAAAGGCCCGAGTGTTAATTTTATGTTTATATATGATAAATAATATTTAAATGTGTGTGAGAATGTGAGGATAAATATTGTTGGTAATGTTGGGAAAATGTCTACTGAAATTCTAGATCAATTTCCAATTATAGCTCCTTCAATGGAATTGTTTTTAGTAGATTTGTGACTTTGCATATGAAGTGTTTGAAAAAATGTTAGAATGATATATACCTATGATATGAGTAATAAAATATGTTATTTAGAGTTTTAATTTCATTTTAATTATTCTACGAGTTGTGGATTTAAATATTCTAGTGATTCGTAGAATTACTAGTCCATTCAGATGAGTGGAATTAACTTATTTTGTGGATTGTTTAATGGAATGTATATGGGTGGAAAGCTACATCCATATGACTGTAAGTGATCCTTGATATGATTTCCATGAGGTACAATAGTCATATATCTTTCTTTATTTGGAAGTTTGAAAGTTGAATTGAAAACTATGTACATTGCAGTGAAATTGGCAAATAGTTTTTGGATTTGAATCTTTGTTTTAGGTAAAAGATGAATGTACAGCCATATGCTATGATATTGGTTATTTAATTGTGTTTTAGAATGCACGTAACGGGGGAAAACAACCCAGAACAGGATCCTTAAAGCAAGCTCCAAGCTGTTTGGGATGGTTGTTCCCGACAGGTTTAAAGGCTCTGTTAGCCTGAAAGTCTGAAAGATAAAGCTAACGCTACTTATTGTTAATCAGATCTATACGTATGACTACACAGGTTAATTAATATTATATATTACAAGAGCAATCTATTGAATTGAATCTACTTCAATTGGTTAATTTAAAATACAGGAATAAAAATAAACTGAATATTAACAGAGTTGATATTCTACAGAGATATATTATAAACACTTGTACATTATTTACAAGAAAATGATCTGAATGTAATACATATATAAAGATCTTATTCCAATATATTTTTAAGTAATATAATTAACAGAAACAGAAAATATATTAAACTAATCTAAGTCCTATCATGAGTGATGCAAAAATTTAAACTGAAATTGAATCTGCTAATGGAACTACTGTATTAATAACCTTGAAAACATTTAAAAGAAATTCAGAAATTACCAAGATCATACAATAGACACATACATCACATATGTTGTGATGTCAATCATCAAATTTACAACATGAAGTTTATCAACAAATCGACGATTAGCATAAGTCGACAGTCATACATAAAATATTTGCACAATTCTTTAAAGATATGATGACAAACATAATAATATAGAAAACAATGACAAGACCAAGGGATACCATCAACACATATGCGAAGTGTAAAACTGTAAACATATATAAGTATCACCAGTTGAAAAGACTGTATCTGCTGACAGGAAACTACCTCGAGTTACAGAAAGATCAAACAGTAGTCTTGTATTCTCCTTTCCCGAAGTATTGACCCCAAAGAATTCTCGCTGGAAGCATCTCAATCAAAACATCAAGAAAAATCTGGTTGGCCTGTTCAATGCAATCCCTAGTCTACTCTTTGAACTGTGAAAGACAAATCTCCACCATCCTGTGAGCCCTCCCCCTTTCACAATCAAATTCTTGTCTGCTTAAATAAACAAAGTTCAGAAAAAATGGAATCCAAATTGAGCTTTGAACTGGCAAATTTCTAGAAAAAATCTGTTTTTATGCTTGGCGCAACTGCAAAAATCATGCTCAGAAGATCCCAAAAATCTCTTAGAATCCATCACTTTCTGGGGAAATATTCATTGGTAAAGATAAATGGGCCCGTTCTGAAAAAAACCCATGTGGTGGATTTTTGAGATCTATCTCCATTTATGAGCAGTGAAGCCCGGAAAAATGCCTTCCTGTTTAGCTACGTGTTTTTTGTAACTGGCTGAAAATGAAATTCGTGGAAGTTACTTGATTTTTTTTACTATCATCTACAGCTGCCACTTAATGAATTAGATGCCTGAAATCTGGGAAAAAATCCTTTACTTCATGTGTGTTTAAATGGCAAGCAATTGAATGTAAAACTTGCAAGCTGGAGATGTAGATTTGTTGCCTAGAAATCTTAGATTTTAACTGATTTTGAGCCTTCATCAAATATGGATCTACCAAATTTTCTTCCTTAAAATCCATAGTGAATTAATTGTCAGGTATTTCCTGAATATATGCACCTTTTAGAACTGAAAATGCTCAATCATTTAACCCAAAAAATATCTTATGATTATGCTCTTCCTTCAAAATTTCTGAGAATAATCTTCGACGCTGAGAATAATCTTTGATGTTGATTTTGTGTCTGGAAATTTTGTATCCGGACCTTGCTTCTAAATTCTCGACAAGTTCTCTTCCACCTATTGATAAATTCAATATCTTCCACGTGCTCCATTCTTAACCGAGTACTTTTACATAGCTTCCTTATCCATGACAGTGGCATCTACTACAACCCTCAATCTCCTCTTTAGAATGTCGGCTTCTCATGCTACCTGTTCATAACAAGAAAATATTGCAGGATAATCATTTACATAATCATTTTAGCATCAATCATCCCCTTTAAACCAATAACAAAAATGCATAATTTTATTTATAAAAATCATTATTATATTATTATAATTGTGAGGTTATTGTGAGAGTAAAACAAACTCAAGAGTTGGAATTTTCATATTGTAAAAATGCATACACTTTGGCTCCATATATGTCATGAATACATATCCCTTGAACAAGTTAATTTTTGGAAACATAAATAATTAATGAAAACAAAAATTACTTTGAATTATAAAGAATAGTTTCACGCAAGTAATTTAAACCAGCTTATAAAATGTGACCATGATGAATATGTAAAAATAATTTGGAGAAGACCTTCATACACAAAGGACTAAGAACAATAACATATCAACCTTACTGTATAATAGTTTCAACCTTCAGGAATGAGACACATGCTATGTGAAATACAAATCCCATAACCCATAGTATAACCTTCGACCTTTACATGCAATAATAAAGATGACATATGAAGCCCATCATAAAGATCAAGATCAAATAATAAGGTTGTGTTATGCGCAATTTGTAGATTGAACGAAAAGCCTTGGAAGTATAATTCGAATGAACTTTGATAAGGTGCCAAAAATACAATAATCAACTTTCAAATTTCAAAACCTTATCAATAATTACGATAACAAAATCAAATGATAAATATTTGGATAAGATTTGAAGATTAGGTTATGACAAATTATTAACACTTATCCCTTGATTTTCAATGCAAATCCACTCAAAATAATAATTTCAAAGTAGTGATTTTGTCAACTAATCCATAGTTCACAAAGGTTTTCCTTAAAAACATTTAATTTCATTGTGTCACCATTTCAGTAGCTGTCAATTCTTTAAGTTTGCTATATGGAATTCAAACATTTCATCAAAACAAAATACAATTTTGTTTGATGAAATAATGTTTTTTTAAGGCTTTTGAGCAGGGGCACAATAGTACCTATGCTACAAAACTGATATTTATTCCCCTTTTCATTATATACTGTATATTTTGGTGGTGCTGTATCCTCAAAATGGTTTAAGACACTTCTCTTTCATGCTTCTACCCTTTATTCAAAAACTAGTTCTTTGACCGGACGGTTTGGCATAGTTTGGAGAATTATCACATGAAGTGTTTGTAAAAAGGCCTGAGTGTTAATTTTATGTTTATATATAATAAATAATATTTAAATGTGTGTGAGAATGTGGGGGTAAATATTGTTGGTAATGTTGGGAAATTGTCTACTGAAATTCTAGATCAATTTCCAATTTCTAGCTCCTTCAATGGAATTGTTTTTAGTAGATTTGTGACTTTGCATATGAAGTGTTTGAAAAAATGTTAGAATGATATATACCTATGTTATGACTGATAAAATATGTTATTTAGAGTTGTATTTTCATTTTAATTATTCTACGATTTGTGGATTTAAATATTCTAGTGATTCGTAGAATTACTAGTCCATTCAGATGAGTGGAATTAACTTATTTTGTGGATTGTTTAATGGAATGTGTATGGGTGGAAAGCTACTTCCATATGACTGTAAGTGATCCTTGATATGATTTCCATGAGATACAATAGTCATATATCTCTCTTTATTTGGAATTTTGAAAGTTGAATTGAAAACTATGTACATTGCAGTGAAATTGGCAAATAGTTTTTGGATTTGAATCTTTGTTTTTGGTAAAAGATGAATGTACAGCCATATACTATGATATTGGTTATTTAATTGTGCTTTATAATTATTTTTTTCAGATATATAAATTCACCTCTGTGTGCCTTGAAAATCGGTACAATTGGTTTGGTTGAATTCTTGGCAGTGTTTATTAACTAGTCGTATTGATTGAACTTGAAATATCTTTCGTTTATGTACTCGGATATGATCTAAAAAAGTACTTTATTTTTCTATACATGCATGTTTAAATCTGTCTATAATGGCTGTAGGTTCACTTTTTGGTTTATTGGCGTGATTGTGTGTCGAATTCGTGCAAGGCTAGTTGTTAGTATTAAAAAACTAGTTAACTAGTTCTCGTGGAATCATTTTCATAATTACTATGTTTAATTGATTTGGAAATGACAATTTGCATTGATTTACATGTTGTTAGGTGTTAATTATCCATTGGACTTGATAAACAGTGGTTAAGAAATAAACAAATGAAATTATAATAAGTAGCATCAATTATGCGCTAATTGTCATTACGTATCGTAATTGGAACACTAATTACTAATAAATCATGATTAAGAGTAAATAATATTTAGATGTGGAATTTATGTCTAAATTGGATTGGAATTGATATGTGTTATTGCTAGAAGGTGTTAGTAATCATTTCTAGCCCTTGGCTAAGACATTTGAATAATTATTGAATTTATTTTAATTTATTTGTAATTAAAATGACTTTGTCATGAAACAAATATTGAAAAATTAATTTTAATATTTGTTTAACTATACATTGTGATAAAATTATATAATTAGTATTAGAGAGCTAATGATATGTCCCTTGGTCCCATTGATATCCCTAGGGGACATTACAAGTGGTATCAGCGCTTAGATTCCAACATTGCGGCTATTGGGCCTTCTACAGAGTTATTATCTTATGTATATGTGCATTTGGAGTTTACAAATGTGCTTAGTAAGATTAATTTAACCTCCCTTATGTTAAAAGAAGAATAAGAAACCTCACTTTAGAGATTATTTCTTTGTATTCCTTAGAATGAATTAACATTGAATGTTGGTTTTTCAATGATTGATTAGTAATCACTATGTGGTGCATGTCTAATAATTGACTTTAACTTGATTGGTTGATGCCTATGGATTTTCCTCTTTCATTTCCCATTCAATTGTTAATATTGAAATGCTTCTTGTAGTATGACTTATTTACTGATACATTATGATTATGAATTGATAAGTAAATAATTGTAATTATAATAGTATATGTCCTAGTATAAGTTTAATGCTAAGGTTTTTTTTTTGTAAATAAAACATGCATTACTATACATAAGACAAATTACAGAGAAAAATACATCTAAAGCTGACCCAAAAACAGGGGGACCTTATTCTAGTCCAGTGAAACCCAGTCCGGGACTTGACCTAAACTGTTTTGCGAAATAAAATACAGAGTTTTTCCAAAGCCTCCTGCTCCCCCTAATACCTCTGTACCTACTATGAGTCCTAATGCTACTACATTTCTTTCCCACCGACATCAAAATTGATGAATTGAGGGTCTTGTCGCTACCAGGACCCCAATTGATAGCATAGAGCCTAATAACATAAGAGATACAACTATCTAAACTAAACACCACTGGAAAAACACTAACAGAAGAGAGAGCCTGCAAAAAGCATAGACTCGAAAGAGATATCAAATACGACCAGAGGGGAGGGAGCTCCGGTGAGGGCTTGCTGCTGAGGGAATCTCGGCAGCTGGTTGTTGTGAGCCAGACACAATCATTGACATAGAATTCATGGGACTAGCCATGTTTTGAGGTTCCACTGGTCCTCCTTCATCCTCCTTATCACTTTGGATGGTCCGCTCTCGAAGTCTAGCTGTCTCCAAAGCCTAGCGATCCACAAGGTAAAATGGAAAGCCCAAACAAGCAGCAAGGATGTTGAGCTTCTAGTGCATTGTGTGGCATTTTGAATTGTGCTCCTTCCAGAAGGGCACAAGTTCTGAATCACCATCTCTCTTGGCCTCTTGTAGCGTTGCGAAATTCCCTACAAAATGGACTATAACCCAATACGTCATTAACATACGATAGTAATCTGAAGCATAACTAGCGGTATTTCCAGGGTCCAGGACCCATTCTGCTACCTCCGCATGAAGGTTCACCCGAAGCATGGATTTTTCCTCTGCCCAAAGACCCTCGACCACCCTTTCAACCTCGAGCTTGATACTAAGCAGAATGTACTCCTTGTAGAGGTCTACCTCCTCTTGAGCCTGGAGATGAGCATGGGTAGATTCACGCGTCTAGTACTTGAAATATTTCCCCTTAACCAAAGATAACCTAGACGCCTCCCCTGAGACAACTTCCCCTCTAAACTGTCATTTGGGGGCCATTGGGCGAGACTACGGAGACTGGACAAGCAACGGGGGGAGAATTTTATGAACCCTAACAAGACCAAGCTCTAACGCACAGCGCAAGATAAGAGACAGATGCACGATCATGCCCTTCCTAAAGCCTAACTCATCATAGCAGGGTTCAAAAGCTCCATAATAAAATAGTTGAACACTCATGGGAGCATTCCCATCCCTAACCATAGCCTATGTCATTCCCATCATGAGACCAAGAGCCCTCATCCTGTGAAGATAATGGATCTTGTCCGGACAATGGTATTTTCACTCTGTGCTAAGTGTGGCAGAGCCAATGGCATGAAACAAAATTATGGAGTAGTACAAGTCCTAGAGCCAGTGGGCATTAAACCCTATGGTCCCGTTCTGCATTAGCTTGGCCGCATGTAGGAGGGCTCATGCCATCAAACTCCATCTGTCCTCCCATCCATCTGATCGTCCATCTGTAGAACCTTGGATAGATCCCTAGGGGCCAGGTGGCTACATTGTTGGGCCCAATCCTTCTCTTCATTACCTTCTAACCTGTAACATCGAAAACCAACTCTGCACTCCACGCCCGCATTCGCCAACCAGTCAGCAGCCTTGTTGGCCTCCCTTCTGACGTATTGAAAAGAGATGGTAGGGTGGGCATGGAGAAGGAGATGCAATCTCTCCATCTTGTATGCTAGGTGCAACCTAGGAGAGATATTTTTTTCCAATTTTCCATTCAATAATCACTTGGTTAACTGGATGAGACTATTATAATCACCTTCAATTATCATTGGAAGAAGCCCCCCACTGATCAACACTTTCGAGCCATGAATAAGGCCATCCAACTCAGCTGATTTGTTTGTATCCTGCCCTATAGCTCCCATGAACGCCATCCTGATCCTGACCTCTTGATCTTGGCAAAGGCCACCAAAACCAGCCAGACTTGGGTTACCACAAGACGTGCCATCAAATATTAGTTTGAAAACATTGGGAGGAGGAACCAACCAAATCGACGGGCTAGAGGGTAAGCATATTTTGTCTTGATATCTCAAAGCACCCAGCGTAGGTCTATCCATCCCCCAATTCTCAACAATCTGGATTTCTTCTCTCGAAAAAATCTTATCCTGTTCATGCCACTACATGCACCTAATAGTTGATATCAAGTTGTTTTGCAATGTGTTCCAGACTGCCTCCATATCTTTGCACTGGTCTCAGAAGATCCTAGTATTCCCATCCTTCCAAACACACCACATGGCCATGCCCAGGAAAGCATCCTAGATAATTCTGATAATGGGATTTTTGAAGGCTCTTGGGCACCACTCTCTTAAAATCTGGGAAGGCTGACCCCAATTCTTGTCGCTCCATCGAAACTTCATTGCTCCCTTGTCCCAAATTAGAGCTATGAAAGCGCATTTGTCCAGTAAATGGCCCATTGAATCCTCTACTTGATAAAATAGACAACACTAGGATGGTCCAATAATCCCTCGCTTTCACAAGTTTTCACAAGTGAGGATCCTTCCTCTGGTTACAAGCCAAACAAAGAGGGCCACTTTGGGCCATAATTTGACAGCCCAATTTTTTTTCCAGAGGTCATCCATCACCTCAAGCCTTGAAATCATGATACTATAGGCCTCCTTAACGCTAAAGGATCCTCTGGGCGAGTATCCCCATCTTAATATATCAGGGCCCTCTTGAGCCTTGATAAAGCATTTGCTCAATTATTCCTGGAAGGATTCTCAATCCTCCTCACTCATATATTCAGGTTTCTCAGGGAAGATCCACTAGTGGTGATCCATTTGGTTCCCTAGCCTCCAATATTGGTTCACCAAAATCCTGCCCCTCTCTAGCTCTTGCTGTTTAATGAGAGCCCACTGAGGATCCCTACCAAGGATGGGGAACTGGTTCCATGAGTCTTCCCATAACTTCTCCCTGCTACCATCCCTGATCTCCTAGAAGCCATGCTCTTGGATCATTGTTTTACCCACCATGGCTTTCAACCATATGGATGATCCACCAGGGGCCTCATTGAAGTGAATCAGGAGATGTTTGGGTCTATCCTTGGCATATTTTATGATCCATAGTTTTTCCCATGGTTTTGATGCATGATTAACCCACCTCCACTAGACCTTGGCCCCAAGTATCTCTAACATTACTTTAGGATCCCTAAGACCTATTCCTCCCTGTTCCTTAGGCTTGCATACATCCTCCTAGCTCACCAGAGAGAATTTGGCCTTCTCCCCATGTCCACCCCAAAGAAAATTGTGTTGAATAAATCGTATTTGCTTAAGAATAGCCTTTGACATTGCTAAGATTGAAAAAAGGTAAGTCGGCATCGCTTGTATTATGGATTTTACCAAGATCAGCCTACTAGGAAAGTTAAGGGGGAGAAAAACCCAACTTGATAATCTCTGCTTTAATCTATCCAGAAGTTCCTTCCATGCTTGTTTTTTAGGCCTGCCCATCCCCAGGGGAACACCAAGGTACTTAGATGGGAAGGCCCCTTTGGAGAAGCCCAATATTCTTAGTATATTCCTTTGGGTGGCTGGGGGAGTGTTGACAAAGAAAACCTAATATTTGTTGGGAATGACAGCCAAGCCCGAGGCCTGAGCAAAAAGGTCAAGGATTTTCTTGAAGCTTCAAGCTTCTTGGACTAAAGGGTGCCCCATGAGCACAGTGTCATTCACAAATTGTTGGTGGGTCTGAGAGGATGCCCCCTCATGCGCTTTCACTCCCTAAATTGCATCACTTTCAACCTGGGTCATGATGAGTCGGCTTAAGCCTTCAGCCATAAGGATGAAAAGAAAGGGGGATAGAGGGTCTCCTTGGCGGATGCCATGAGAAGGTTGAAAGGTGGAAGTAGGGGACCCATTAAGTAGGATATTAAAGAACGACAAGGAAACCAGGCCCATGACCCACTCAACCCAGTCGGGGGAAAAACCATAGGCTCCCAACATCTTCTCCATGAATTCCCAATTAAGCTTATCGTAAGCTTTCATAATATCGAGCTTAATCATCATCCCAAGGGATCTTGATATTTTGAGCTAGTGCATCACTTCATGCATAAGAATAACCCCATCCAAGATTTGCCTACCTTCCATGAATCATGACTGTTATGGGATTATGAGCATCGGGAGGAGGGGTTTGAGCCTGTTAGCAATGACTTTGGAGATGATTTGGTATATGACATTGCATAATTCTATCAGTATGAATTTTTCATGGGTGTCCACCCCCACCTCTTTTGGTATGAGGGTGAGGAAAGTAGCATTGAAGGATTTAAGGACCCCTTTATTGATTCTAGATTCATCCACAATATCAAGCACATCCTCCTTAAAAAGGTCCCAGAATAAATGGAAGAAGTTGGATGTGAAACCATCTGGGCCAGGAGCTTTACCTAGGGCCATTTGGTTGACTGCTTCCTCAACTTCCTACATCCCAATGGGCTTGTTCAACATTTCATTGTTCTCTCTAGTGACCAGTCTAGAAACTAAACTAGTTATTTGTTCAATGTCCCGGCTTCTATCCTCCCCATCTTCCTTGAGAATCTTTGAGAAATGTTGAGTGAGCTCAGCTTCTATCTCAATCATTGTTTCCACTCTATTCCATGTTCTATTCTTAAGTCTTTGGATTCTAGAGCTGTTCCTATTCTGGATCACTGAGTTATGGAAGAATTTAGTGTTTCTTTCACCCTCCTTCAACCATTTTACCCTTTCCTTCTATTTCCAGTACAACGCCTCTTGCTTTTCCCTAGTTTCCAACTGTCCCATAAGATCCTTTTCTTTTATTTTCATGTCCTAATCCCATCCACCTTCCATACCTTTTTTGTTGATGAGATCCAGCTCCAACAATAGTTGTTTTTTGTCCTGAAAAATGTTTCCAAATTCCTCTCTGTTCCACATGCGAATCTTAGCTTTCAGGGCCTTGAGTTTTTGCTGGAAACGAAACATAATGGTTATTTCAGGGGGGGAAGTTCTTGCCACCATTGACTAACCAGGTCCTTGAAGTCCTTGTGTTCCATCCAAAAAATTTCAAAACAAAAGGGATTTCCCCTAGGGGAGCAGGACCAATCCCAAGAAAGGCTGATGGGCCAGTGATTTGAGCCAGTTGCCAGGAGAACATCAGCCATGATCTCCATAGTACTATGCATGACATTCTCTGACACCAAGAAATAGTCCAGGAGGGAGGCCACCAAGTGCTCCCCTCCATGCTTGTTGTTCCACGTGAACCAGCCACACCCAGTTTCCACATCAACCAGTGAGCTATGAGCTAAGAATTCACTGAAAGCTTCTTGGTATTTGTCTAAGGCTCTTCTTCCACCCTTCTTTTCCCCAATATTTGTGATCAGGTTGAAATTTCCCCCTAGCACCCATGAAACCTACTTCAGTTGCTCCTAAATCCAATTGAGGAAATCCATAAAAGATTGCTTCTCAAGGAAACAACTAGGCCCATAGATGTTTCCAATCATTCCCTGGACGCCAGAATCCAATAATCAAAAATATTCCATTAGGGAAAACTTATTGGCCCTCCAATTGGAGAATTCCACCATTCGATGCTACCAAAGGATTGCAATACCTCCATATTGTCCTGCTGCATCGATGGCCATGACATGAATTCCCTTCCAAATATTGTCCTTAATCTTTGCGAGGCCCCTATAGTTGCATTTGGTTTCTTGAAGGAACATAATATCTGGGGATTCCTGCCTAATATTTTGGTTTAGAGATTTCCACTTCCTAGGGTTACCACACCCCCTTATGTTCCATGAAATGAGCTTCATTGGCAAACCTTTTTAGCTTCAGAGAAGGCCGCCTGGAACATAGTATACTGACTGGATTCGATCAATCACACTCCAACCACTGCTATGCGTTGCTTATTGTCTTCCTCCCATGATGAAGTTCCTCCTCTGGTGAATTCCTCTTACTTCCCTTCTGGGTGTCTGGGTCGATCCCGAAGCTTTCCACTGCACCAGTTTGGATAATGGATTCCTGGAGAAGTTCATGTTGGTGCCTCGAGACATACCATTGTCCCTTCTTTATGCACTCTTCCTCTATGCCATCCAAGTCTAACTCACCCAGATCCATGTCCTCCCCTTCGACCTCTTTTGTTCCTTCCATCTGTTGGGCTTCCTCGTTAACTAGAGACTTGGATGGGCCTTCCTGCTGGTCTTCAGTCATTGGCTCAGCTTGGATCTCTTCTCCCTCTTTTAGGGACACTAACACCTCAAATGAGTTCCCTTGATTTTTCTCCTTGGACATTGATTTTAGTCGCACTGAGGCTTTACCTCCTCCCTTGCCGCGCTGTCTGTTCTTGACCTAGGTGAACCTGTACTCTTCCAAAGCTTTGGGTGGTGTAGGAGCAGTTGGATTGGACTAGGGACTATCCTTGGGACAGTTTCTTCCCAAATGACCGTATTCATGATAGTGCCTACATCTGAAGGGGTGCTATTTGTATTCAATAGGCTGAATCCATTTCTCATCTTCCCATTTTAAACTGATTGCTTCTGGTAGCTCTCTAGATAGATCCATGTATACACAAATCTAAGAAAAGGCCGTATACCTTTGGATCCTAGTTTGTTCTGCTATTTTTATGAATTCTCCTAGGCTATTTCCAATGTCCCGCAAGGTATCCAAGTCCCAGTATTCACCCAGGAGGGAGAAGAGGCGAATCCAAACTGGGGCTACTGTCATGTCCTCCGTTTTTGGGTTAAAACGCTCCTTCCATGGCCGCAAGAATAGGCCAGCTGAGAATAATAAATGTGGACCTCCCTCCATTATTCTATCCCAGTCTTCCTGGTTAAATAAGATAATAGAGAAAAAACCCTTGGATCCCAGCTGGAGATTGTAGTGGCCTTTAGGTTTCCACACACCATTGATCCACTTGACCAGGTCTTTTTCCTTCAACCAAATCCCCAAAAATTTCCCAATTAGTTCCTTTTCCTTCCAAGTCTTGATCTTGCCCTTGACTGCCTCAGATCTGATCTGAATCGCGAGGATGGAAGTTGTTCTTGGGAAACAGCTACCAATACTCATTTTCTTTCATTTCCTGGAAATAGGTTGAGACCTGTCCCCCTTGTTGTCCTCTTCCAGCTCCTTCCTTCTCACGCTAGGAGACCCATCATCCCAGGTGGGCGCCCCCTGCCCTAATGCCTCCATGGCACCCTGCAGGAGGCCAAGAAACTGGGCACCGCCTGTAGCCCAACGCCGTCAGGAAACTGCACACCTTGAACAACTCTTCCATGCTCCTCTTCAAACCCTAGCCGTCATTCCTTCCAAAAGACTCTTCATCTTATGTCATAAGTTTAATGCTAAGTTACTAACATGGTATAGTTCTATTATTATTAAATATTAATATGATTTATTAAGTGGCATTTTTACCTTATATTGATTTTGTATTCTCTATGGATGGTATGATTTTAGAATCTTATTTATGTCACTTAGATGGTGGTGGTTACATGGATGAGTAACTTCTTGGATACTTGCCTAAATTGTGTTTCTCATTCTCCTTTTATTTTATGCATGTAGCATGGTTTTATATTATTTATTAATTATTACTATGCTAACTTATCTAATACGATAGTATTGGGTTATGCAATTATTGCTATAGTTGTATCGATATTATGGTATAACATAATAATTCTATGAGTATATTAAATATGGAATATATAGGCAGGGATAATTTTAGGGGAGAATTTTAGCCCAGTGGACTATTTTTCCATGTTTTTCTCCCAAAAAACATTCGCCATTTTGCATTTTTTGAAGCCCTGTTTTGCCCAATTTTGATGGGGTAATTTTTTTTTACTCTAAAAATCGCCAAATTATTATATAAACGATATAAAATCCTTGGAAATTAAAATATTTTTTGAAAAATATCGCCAATCATTTTATAGTTGGCATTTTAAGAATTGGTAATATTCGCCAAAATTTATACACTTTTAAATAAGTATGGTTCCTTAAAATAATCCCTGTATATAGGTTATATGACTAATACATTGTGTATATGATTAATAATAATATGATATATGATTGATATTAGTTGATGTATCTTGTTTGATATGATTGGTTGCTATTGGATGTTATTGATTGACAATGGTTGATTAATGGATTATACATGTATGACATTGCAAACATTGTATGTATGCCTATTATTGGTTGTCCTTGGTTGTTATGGTTGTAACATGTATGATTGATGCATCTTGGTTGATGTCTTCTAGATGATGTATTTTGATTGATGTATTGTGATCATTGTATTATCCTTGATGAATCTTGGTTGATGTATTCTGATTGTGTATTTTGATTAATGCATTCCATTTGATTTATGTTGGTTGATGTATTCTGATTGGTGTATTATGATAATTGTATTTTTCTTGATGAATCCTAGTTAATGTATTATGATTGTGTATTCTAATTAATGTATTCTGATTAATGTATTCTAATTGATGTATGATGGTTGATGAATTGTGGTTGATGTGCTTTGATTGATGTACTATGATTTATGCTCGTATGGTTAGTTGATGCACGTATGGTTGTCCTTGGTTGATATTACATGATTGATATATGATTGATATACGTTGAGATATTATGAATTGATGGTCGATGTATTTATGGATGATGTATGCATGAGGGTCATTATATGATTGATATTAGTTGATGAATAATGTATTTTCAGTGATCTCTGAGAAGAATTATGCTTTGCGTTGAGATGAAAAGTAATAGGTTGTTATGGACTTTCCAGTTCTTAGTTAGATTAGAAATGTTGCATATAACTTCACTTCGCTTGTTACATTAAAATGCAAAATTATTTAGGTGATCTTTGAAAATATTTATCCTTGTGATATTTGTTGAAAGCATCTTGCTAGGGTATCCTTGTAGTATATCAAATACCTTTGTTGAAATGCAGTAGCGTGTCTGGCTTAGGCAATGCTCAGAAATTGGTAATTTCTCTCTGTGTGTGTGTAATCCTTAACGTCTGCTACGATTTGATAATCCCAGTACTGAGATAACTGTGTGTACATCCTTATTTGGTGTCTGAACTTATTTGAGTCATGGAAATGGAGTCTAAACTTGCTTTATAAACCTAGTGTTTGAAGGAAGCTCACAGACCAATCTAGAAGGCTGGTTTTATCTTTGCATACCCTGAATAGCACTAGAAGGGAAGGCATGGCCTAAGGGACTATGTAGCAGAGAAGGGAATGCTTCCTTGTCTTGGGTGTGTAATTTTTTAGAAGTTAGTCTAGATCTAGTGTGGGTGATCCCTGGCATCCTAATAAACCCAACTGGAAGGATGGCCTGGATGGTAGCCTGATAAACCCATCTGTTGGCTTGGTTGTGTCTCATGTGAATTTGGCTAAGTGTAAAGCACTACTTGTGTAATCCTGATAAACCCAACTGGAAGGATGGCTTGGATAGTAGCCTGATAAATCCATTTGTTGGCTTGGTTGTGTCTCATGTGAATTTGGCTAAGTGAAAACCACTGCCTGTGTAATCCTGATAAACCCAACTGGAAGGATGGCTTGGCTGGTAGCCTGATAAACCCAGCTATTGGCTTGGCTCTGTCTCATGTGAATTTGGATAAGTGAAAAACACTTCCTCTGTAATCCTGATAAACCCAAATGGAAGGATGGCTTGGATGGTAGCCTAAAAAACCCATCTGTTGGCTTGGCTGTGTCTCATGTAAATTTGGCTAAGTGTAAACCACTACCTATGTAAGCCTGATAAACCCAACTGGAAGGATGGCTTGGTTGGTATCTTGATCAACCAATATGTTGGCTTGGATGTGTCTCATGTGAATTTGTCTTAGTGCAAACCACTTCCTGTGTAAGTATGATAAACTCAATTGTGTTGACTTGACTAAATTTTATTGTATCCTTGGCTATGGGTGAAGTCTACTAGTGTTCCTTATTCCTTGGGAAATCATGGCCAGCTCAGGGGTGGCAGTGCTGCTGAGCGATTAAAGAGCACACTGGCCTATCGCTGGGTGGAACGTTGCAGTGACATAGCTAGTTGTAGGACAAGCTTCTTTCAAGATAAGTATCCCCTTGTATTTTATTTCCGCAACTGTATTTTGTTTATGAATTACTATGAACATGTTGAATGCTTGGATGTATGTTTTTTCTTCTGTTGTATGTTTATAGGGTATGCATTTGTGTATCTTTAGGTTCATGCATTTTATATTATGTTTATGGGGATTAGATTTCCTGGGTTGATAGATGTTAGTCGCGTCCTCTTCGCCGAGTAGAGGCGTGGGGATTTGACAGTGGTATCAATACATGCATTTCATATTATTGAAATTGATTAGAATAATATTGCATTAGATGCATTTCAATTATTTGCTGAAGAAGTATCTAATCTTGAGTACCTTGCATATAGTGAAGTATTTCATTTAATTAATTAGAAATTTTATATTTTTGAAAGATGTATTTTAAGAATCTTATTAAACAGTATACATGTTTATTGCTAACCATGTGTCTTTTGGCAATGTGAAAAAAACATCCTTGTTAAATAAGCATATATATTTCAAGTATCTTCGTTGAAGAATATGGTTTAGCTCTTGGGAATCAATTCCTGGATTCCCTCAGAGAGCAGTCTAATATCCATTTTCTAGAGAGGTATTATGGTGGATTGTAACCCCTTTGCTTACATCATATCACTCTACTAGTCCAGGTTCTTGCATAGGAAGCCAAGAAATGGGATGGTGACCCCATAGGAACTGGAGACGGACATAAAATTAGTAGCGGGAAGAATTGAGGTTCTCAGAAGAGGTAGTTCTGAGAGTTACTAAGCTGATTGCGCTCTTCTTATGGGACAAACATTGTCTCGTTAAATCTAGTTGCCAAAATTTGAGATAAGTATTCTCTCATGTGCTATTCATGTTATTGTATTTTGTATAGGTTCCATGGTGATTGATTTATGTTATCTTTATGTTCATGATTTAGTAGTTAAAGAATACTCTTATATCATGTATCATACATTTCTATACTTGATATTAATCATATGGTTGGTTGAAATATGATTTTCAGGCAAATGTATATTTGTTGAAATTTGAAGACCCTATAATGGGGATTGAATATTGAACCTTGCTACTAGTCTTGGTTATCGCATAGGAAGCCATAAAATGGGATGGAAGTATCTTGAGCAACAAGTTAAGTGAAGGGAGTCACATCCCATAGGTAGTGGAGATAGACAGAAAAGTATTAATGGGAAATATTGTGGTTTCTCGAAAGAGGAGTTTCGAGAAATACTACTTGAAAACTGAAGTTAGTGATCCCTTTGAAAGTTGTAAAAGCATGTATGTATTATGCATTGACGACAATGCATGGTTTAAAGGGGAGTGTATGTAATACCCCGTGTGTTAAGCCTTGGACATATGTAATTTGTAATTGTTTATTATTTTGGCACAAGTTGTCGGAAGAAGGGTCTTTATGGACCTAGAGACATTATTATTATTTTCTAAATAATTAATTAATGAAAACAACTGGAAAATCGAGGATCACTAAAAGAGTATGTGAGGCCTACATCCGCAATGTGAGGGGGAATGGGGACATTCCTAGCACTTTAGAACTTTTTTGGTTGATATTTGTCCATATTTATGCCTTAGTGGCTTTATTAATTAATGATCACCCAAACATTGTACAAATGACCAAAATTTTGATTAATTTATCCTATGTTGGTATTATTGAGCCTAATTCATGATTTAGTGGGCCTCCTTAGTATATGGGTGGGTGCCACTTGTTGAGTGAGCCCCTTTGGTAGTTTTGTAACTCCTTATGTAAATAATTGTGTAAATGTTTGTGTAACTCTTGTGTAAATCCTTTTGTAACCCCCCTTTTCTATTTTGGGAAGATGCCTTGGCTTGAGTGACACCTCACCTCACTAATTTTTAGTTGGGTGGAGTGGCTTGTAGTCATTTATCCTTGAAATTTGAATTGCTTGGGTTGGATTAGAGTTAACCTATTATGGTTGATTACCCCCTTGATTGGATTGAGTGAATTTGGCTTACCATGGTTTTATTTTAACCCATTGAGTTCGAATTACCTTATTTGTTCTATAAATACATGTTTAATATCCTTGGATAGGAGGTTATTTTTCATGGTTCTTTTGGATAGTTGTTGATTATGGTTGTTCATACTTTTGATTTTCTTTGGTTTCTACTTCTTGGATTTGTCCTTAACCTGCACATAAATACTGATGGTGAATGGTGATATCTTGTGGCCTATGGGGTATGGATTACCATTGCACCTGGTAGTGGGATGGAAGAGGCACTATGTGGTGAGGAATGGATTTTTGGATTCTCAAGATGATACTTGAGTTATTCCTCAATGCACCTCTATTTTGGATATGTGGCCTTATCTTGCGGGTGGCCTATCAATGTGAGATATGGCTTGGCAGTGCGAAAGGATGGGTGGAATGTGGTCCGGATGATGCCAGTTATGCATTGAAAAGATAAGTGATTTATCTCATGTTTATTTAATTTACTTGGATTTAATATGATTTATTTATGAATGCACATGATATGTTTGATGAAATCTATGAGTTATTTGTGGAAGAATTTTCTCATAGAATTCAATCGATTTATGCATCTAAATTTTATGAAGGAATTGGAAACTAGTTCTTGGGATTTTGTGCACAAATCATTTGAGAAAATAATTATTTAGTACCTCTGCTACAGAACTGATATTTATTCCCCTTTTAATTATATACTATATATTTTGGTGGTGTTGTATCCTCAAAATGGTTTAAGACACTTCTCTTTCATGCTTCTACCCTTTATTTGAAAACTAGTTCTTCGACCGGACTCTTTGGCATAGTTTGCAGAATTATCACATGAAGTGTTTGTAAAAATTCCTGAGTGTTAATTTTATGTTTTTATATAAAAAATAATATTGTAATGTGCATGAGAATGTGAGGATAAATATTCTTGGTAGTGTTGGGGAAATGTCTACTGAAATTCAAGATTAATTTCCAATTTCTAGCTCCTTCAATGGAATTGTCTTGAGTAGATTTATGACTTTGCATATGAAGTGTTTGAAAAAATATTAGAATGAGATATACCTCTGTTATGACTAATAAAACATGTTATTTAGATTTGGGATTGCATTTGAATTGTTCTACGAGTTGTGGATTTAAATATTCTAGTGATTCCTAGAATTACTAGTCCATTCAGATGAGTAGAATTAACTTATTTTGTGGATTGTTTAATGGAATGTATATGTGTGGAACGCTACAGCCATATGACTGTAAGTGATCCTTGATATGATTTCCATGAGATAGAATAGTCATATATCTCTTTTTATTTGGCATTTGGAAAGTTGAATTGAAAACTATGTATGTTGCAGTGAAATTGGCAAATAGTTTTTCTGTTATTGGTTATTTAATTGTGGTATAGAATGATATTTGACAAATATTTACCTTCACCTCTATGTGCCTCAAAACTTGGTACAATTGGTTTGATTGAATTCCTGGCAGTGTTTATTAACTAGTCGTATCAATTGAACTTGAAATATCCTTCATTTATGTACTCGGATCTGATATGAAAAAGTACTTTATTTTTCTATACATGTATGATTAAATATGGGTATAATGGCTGTAGGTTCACGTTTTGGTTCATTGGCATGATTGTGTGTCGAATTCTTGCAAGACTAGTTGTTAGTATTGACAAACTAGTTAACTAGTTCTCATGGAATCATTTTCATAATTACTATGTTTAATTAATTGGGAAATGGTAATTAGCCTTGATTTACATGTTGTTAGGTGTTAATTAGCCATTGGAATTGATAAACAATGGTTAAGTGATAAACAAATGAAATTATAATAAGTAGCATCAATTATGCACTAATTGTCATTAAGTATCATAATTGGAACACTAATTACTAATTAATCATGATTAAGAGTAAATAGAATTTAGATGTGGAATTTATGTTTGAATTGGATTTGAATTGATATGTGATGTTGCTAGAAGGTGTTAGTAATCCTTTCTAGCCCTTGGATGAGACATTTGAATAATTATTCAATTTATTTTAATTTATTTGTAATCAAAATGAATTTGTCATGAAACAAATATTGAAAAATGAATTTTCATATTTGTTTAACTAATCCATTCTGATAAAATTATCTAATTAGCGTTAGAGAGCTAATGATATGTCCCTCGGTGCCATTGATATCCCCAAGGAACATTACATACCAGCTATGGAATATGCAAATGGAGGACTATATGTACCAAAAGGATTTGTTCCTACTGTTGGGAATACAAAAACACAATCGACGACTATGCAAGATTAAGAATGGGAAGTTCTTAAAAAAAAGGCATTGGGAACAATATAATTGCACCTAGATTCTATGGTGCATTTCAATATTTTAAAAGAAAAGATAATAGGGAGTGTGATGAGCTCATTGGATAATCTCTATGAAAAGTCATCATCATCCAACAAATTATTTCTAGTGAAGCGTTTATTTAATATGAATATGTTAGAAGGTGGATATGTTGTTGACAATTTAAATGAATTTAATACGGTTACTAATAAGCTAATTTCTATAGGAGTGAACTTTGATGATAAGGTTAGGGATCTTCTAATTGTGTACTCATTTCTAGAAAGATGGGATGGCTTGGTCATGGCTATAAGTAACTTGTTCTCTGGTTCGAACACTCTTAAATTTGATGATGTTGTTGATGTTATTCTTAGTGAGGAAATGCGAAGAAAAAACCAAGGTGAGACATAAATTAATGCATTGACCATGGAGAGCATGGGAAGACAAAGGGAGAGAGGAATGAGCCTAGGTAATTGCAACAAGTCTAGAAAGGGAACATCCATATCCAAACTGGGAAATATAGATTTTTGGAACTGTGGTAAGTGAGGACATTTGAAAAAAACTATAGAAATCCAAAGATGAAAGGAGATGGGAAGGATGTGACTACTCAGGAAGATAACGTAGTTGGTTATGTGTTACAAGATACTTTTATTCTTTCATTAGGTAATACTTGTGATTGCTGGGTAGCAAATTTAGGGGCTTAATGTCATACTACACCCCATAGGAAATTCTTTCATGATTACATCTCAGGCGATTTTGGACATGTTTTATTGGGGGATGATGAAGCATGTAAAATTGTTGGAATGGATAAGAAATTTTTTTAATTAAATAATAGAAATGAATAGCTACTAAAATATTTAAGGCATATTCCTGCTATGAACATAAATTTGATCTCAACAGGAAAGTTGGGAGATAGTGGTTGTTTGTCTATGTTTGGAAGAATGTGTTGGAAGATCACTATAGGAGAACATATAATAGAAAAAGGAGATAGGATAGGTACATTGTATTTATGTCCTCATAATACTAATTATTCTATATTTGTAACTTCCACGGAACATGTAGAATGTTGTGGCATCATAGGCTTGTCCACAAGAGTGAGAAAGGGATGTAGATTCTCCACTCATAGAAATTGCCTCCAGATATGAAGTAGGTAAGTTTGGAATTCTGTGAGAAATGTGTTTATGGAAAACACAAGAGAGTTATATTTACCAGGGTTGGGAAACAAAAGAAGAGTGAAAATTGAGATCTTGTGCATACACATGTATGGAGACTGTCTCAAGTACAATATCTTGGAATATATCATTATTATGTTACTTTTATTGATTATGCAACTAGAAAAACATGGGTTTATTTCATTAGAGAGAAATTTGATGTGTTTGTTACTTTTAAGAAGTGGAAATATATGGTTGAGAATGAGACAAGGAAAATATTGAAGTGTCTTAGATATGATAATGGAGGTGAATACTGTAGTAAGGATCTTGATAGTTAATGTTCGTAACATGATATTTGTAGAGAGAATATAGTCCCTGGAACACCACACGGAAATGGTGTGTCATAAAGGATGAATAGGACGATCATGGAGCATGCAATGTGTATGAGATTTCATGCAGGGTTGCACGTATAGTTTTGGGTTGATGATGTAGATACTCATGTTTAGTTAATAAACAAAGTGCCTTCAAGCACTTTGGATGGTATAATCATAGAGGAGGCATGGATAGGTAAAAAGGTAAACTAGTCATTTCTCACAACTTTGTTTTGTGAAGTATTTGTCCATATTGATAATGAAAATAGAACAAAGCTTGATGCTAAATCCATGAAATGCACCTTTATTGGATATGGGGTTGATGATTTTGGTTATTGCTTATATTTTTTATGAAAATAACAAAATCATTAGGATTAGAGATGTGGTATTCAATGAAAAGGTCATGTACAAAGATCAGTTGGAGGAAAAAAAAAAGGAAATGGAAAACATAGAGGACACAGTTCTTGATGAAATCAAAGAAAATGAAGTTCCAAAGGTACTAGAAAATCAATAACAACAAGAGGTACCTCAAACTCCTAGAAGTGTAAGAATATATACAAGGTTAACTAGACACCCTGAATGATTCTCTCCTTCACTGTATTATTTATTGATGACTAAATTTAGTGAACCAAAATGTTATGAAGAGGCAATGGATGTGGAAACTAAAAAGAATTGGGAGAAATGAATGAAAGAAGATATGGACTCATTGGTAGGAAACCAAACATGGGATTTGTCTAGGTTTCTTGCAGGTAAAAGAGCATTGCAAAATAAATAGGTTTACATGTTGAAAGAAGGAGAAGGAAAGAAGCCATATAAGGCTAAACTTGTGGTAAAGGGGTTTTCCCAAAAGAAAGGTATATATTTTGATGAAATATTTTATCCTGTTGTTAAAATGAATTCAATTAGGATTGTTTTAAGTCTAGCGGTGGTAGAATATTTTCATCTTGAACAATTATATGTAAAAACGGTCTTTCTCCATGGGGATTTTGAGGAAGAGATTTATATGGAGCAACCACAAGGGTATGAGGTCAAAGGGAAGGAGAATTTGGTTTGTAGGTTGAAGAAGACATTGTATGGCATGAAGAAAGATCCAAGGGAGTGGTATTTTAAATTTGATAAGTTTATGACAAAATATGGTTATAGTAGCTATCATTCTAACCATTTTGTTTATTTCAAGAAGCTAGATAATGGAAGATATATTATCTTGTTCTTTTATGTATATGACATGCTTGTTACAGGGTCTACCATGCAAGATATAAATTTAATGAAAATGAAACTAGATAAATCATTTGCAATGAAGGATTTGGGTACCGCAAAGCAAATCCTTACTATGAGAATAATAATAGACAAGAAAAATCACAAATTGGCATTGTATCAGGGTGAGTACATAGAAAAGGTGTTGGATAGGTTTAAAATGAAGAATAAAAAACTAGATAATAAACCTTTGGATATCCATTTAAAACTAAGTAAGGATATGTGTCCCAAGAAATAGGAGGAGATATAATACATGTCCAAGGTTCCCTACACCATTGTATGTCTGCAAGAAATTGAATGAATCTTGGGATCCTTGTCCTACCCATATTGTTCAACTTCGTAGATAAAGAGATAGGGTGGTAGGGGAATTAAATAATGCCCTTGTATTGTTATCTATTGATCTGAGGATTCACTAGACCATTGACATTGTGATTATTGATATTCCCAAAGAATATGTCATGTGGTTGAGAAGAGACTGGTTATTTTTCCACTGAATGGTCCCATTTATGTCTCTCTTAAAATGGAAGACCGAACCAAATCAATATTGTAGGAGAAACATATATGAAACAAAAAGTCACCAATCTGAATGATACAAGTGAGAATGTTGTTTACTTCAAATCATGTATATAACATTACACATTTGATTCTTTTTTTGGGAATTTGTCTATTGATTCTTCCCTGGTTGAGGATGTTGGAAATTTATATGAAATCAATAATTATACTGTTGTTCCATTTCTTTGTTCTATTTTTGATAATGTATATAATGTGAATGCCAAATTTAGAATAGATTTGTGTTCATGGAATTTATTCTTTGATGGATCTAAATAAAAGAATGGAGCTGGTGCAAGTTGTGTATTGAGAGATCCCAAAGGAACCAAAATAATTATTGCCTATATATTGTGTTAGTTTTTCAACATTAAGCTAGAATTATTAGGATCTTTAATTGAGAGAATAACAAGTACAACAATCAAACACAAGAGACAATGAACACAGTGTTTTTCCTTGGGGAAACCATATATGGAGAAAACCCCACAACTTCCTTAGAGATAGAATCAGCAACAAAACAGTAAAATCCCAAAATAGTAAGTGACCTCAACAACCGTAATCTTCTTCTTGTCTAGCCCTAGTATCTTCTCCTTCCTCAACTATGCACTACACTTGAGTGTGTATGAGTTGTGTGATAAATAGAGACTCTATTTCTCTATTTATACTAATCCTGACATGACTAAAACCATACTAAGGTCAACCTCTACTAGGAGAGTCTAATAACCCTAGTGCCCCAAAAATGCAGGGACTTTAACCCTTAGACAATCTTAGGGTTACCCATAATGACTTGACATGACTTGTTTACATTATTGATCCTCCCGATCGGAACATCGGTGCATGACAACATGACTCAATTACATTATAAATACATCCTGGAATAAACATCGGGTTACAATACATAATATACATAGATGAATACATTATGAAGTTACAAATACATAAACACCCCCTCTTAACTAGGAAGGTATTCTTTCAACACAATTTTCAGTACTGGTCTTCTTCTCTGTATCAGCTGGATCATCTCGTCTTTTGCATCTCAAGTTTTCTGAGTCTTCAAGTCATCTTCGTCTTCAAGTCCTTTTCATATTTGAATCTGGATCATCTCTCGATCTGGATCATCACGGGACATCATCACTGGATCTAAATCATGACTTGATCTGGATCATCACTGGGTATTATCACTGGATCTAGATTATCACTCTATCTAAATAATCACTAGGCATTATCACTGGGTCTGGATCATCACTAGATCTAGATCATCACACTGGATCATCATCACTGGATCTAGATCATCACTAGACATCATCACTAGATCTGGATCATCACTTGATCTGGATCATCACTGGTGCTATCTCATGATTCTTCTCATCATAGGAAGTTCTACAGAGCCAGCCCTTTTTCATGCTGGTTGTAGGCCTAGCCTCCATGTAGGTCTTCTTCAGCACTTATATCTGACCTACTCATTAGAAAAGCACAGTACTCGCATCCATCCAAGATGGAACCACATCCTACCACAATGATGGAATATCTATGTTCTTCCATCTAGGACGAAACCACATCCTACCACAATGATGGAAGAGTTATGTACTTCCATTCAAGATGGAACCACATCCTACCACAATGATGGAATATTTTTGTACTTTCATCTAGGCCGAAACCACATCCTACCACAATGATGGAAGATCTATGTTCTTCCATCCAGGCCAGAACCACATCCTACCACAATAATGAAAGACTCTCATCCAGGCTGGAACACATCCTGCTCACAATGATGAAATATTTCTGCACATACATTCATCTAGGCAGGAACACATCTTGCTCACAATGATGAAAAGGCTCTGTACTTACATCCATCCAAGAGGGAACACATTCTACTCATAATGATGGAAGGGATCTACACTCATATCTGATCTTGTAGGAACCAATCCTATAGTCACATCAGAATGGCTCCGAGTCCTCCTTAAATGAGCTACCTGGTAACTGACTAGGTGCCTCCATTCTCCTAGAGAATGGCATTTTCCCTTACATTCGACCTGCTCATCAGAATGGCCAACACTCACATATGACATGGAAGGAACTTAATCCTTTACCCATGATAGAATGGTTCAGACCTTACATCTAATAAAGTGGGAACACATCCCTCTATCACATCAGAATGGCTACTCAGTCCTAGACTGAGTTTTCCTGGTACCTCACCAGGAAGCTCCATTCAAAGAATGGCAATTAGCCTTACATCTATCCTACTCGATAGAATGGCCACCACTCATATCTGACATGAAAGGAAGCAATCCTCTCACCATGGAAGAATGGTTCAACTCTTATATCTGACCTACTTGTCAGAATGTCTATGGATCTCATCACTCATATCTAACATGGAAGGAACCAATCCTCTCACCATGACAGAATGGCTCAGCACTTACATCTGAACATGGAAGGAACCAATCCTCTCACCATGTTAGAATGGCTATGGGACTCATCACTTTCCCTTAGAGGAAACCTCTATCTGGAGAACACCAAGATTCTCCCTGATGTACTCAAACTTCACCCTAGCTAATGGCTTTTTCAATACATCAACTATCTATTCCTCCATCGCAACATACTAGAGCTTCACTGCTCCCCTCTACGCCATATCCCTAATATAATGGTACTTGATCTCGATATGGTTCGACTTGTCCTGGAACACTAGATTCTCTGACAGTTTTATGCAACTCTAGTTGTCATAATTTATACAAGTAGCATCCAACTAGAGATCAAATAAATAAGATAGTAGCTTCCACAGCCATACTGCCTCACAACTAGTTGAACAAGCTACGGCATACTCTTCTTCAGCTGTACTCAGTGCCACATAGGATTTATTCCTGCTAAACCAAGAGATCACATTTGATCCCATATTGAGGCAACACCCTGAAGTGCTATTTCTATCAATGGTAGTGCCTACCCAATATGAATCAACATAACCCTCTAGGGTAATATTCTGATTCACATCGTACTTGAGCCCATAGTCAACTATACCCTTTAGGTACCTCAGAATATGCTTTGCAGCAATCAAGTGAACATGTCTTGGATCTATCAGGAACTGGCTCAAGGTGTTCACAGCAAAGAAAATATCTAATCTCGTGTTCGTCAGGTACATCAATGAACCAATCATCTAACGATACACCATAGAATCAACTGACTCTAATGAAGCATCATTCAATACCTTTAGGTTTGATGCCATAGGTGTTTCCATAGCCTTGCAGTCCATCATCCCAAACCTCTTCAGGATCTCTACTGCATACTTCCCTTTTTCAAGGAATATTCCATTTGCACTCTGCCACACCTCCATACCTAGAAAGTAATGCATCATCCCCATGTCCTTCATTTTGAACTCAGCATCAATATTTCTCTTTATATTAGCAATCAACCCATCCATACCTATTAGAAATAGATCATCTACATATAGTAGAATCATCACTGGGTTGCCATCTTCAACCTTGTAGTAAAGGTTGGAATCTAATTTACTCTTGGTAAAGCCTAAACTAGATAGAAAGTTGTCAATTCTGTTGTACCAAGTCCTGGGTGCTTGTTTCAAACTGTATAGGGCTTTCTTCAATATGCATACATGAGAATCTATATCATGTGTCTCAAAACCGAGTGGATACCCTACATACACTTCCTCTTCCACTACACCATTCAAGAAGGTAGTCTTGACATCCACCTGGTGTATCTTCCATTTCAGCACTGCAGCCAGAGAAAGTACCAATCTGATGGAAGTGTATCTGGCTACAGGTGTGAAGGTTTCTTCATAATCTATTCCTTCTTTCTAAGAGAAACCCCAAGCCACAAATCTTGCCTTATATTTTTCAATGCTACCGTCTGCAGCATGCTTGATCTTGTAGATCCATTTGAAAGTTACAACTGATTTCCCTTCTGGTCTTGGGACAACATCCCAAACATCATTCTTCATGATCTATTGGTATTCTTCAATCAGAGCATCCTTCCATTCTTTTCATTCTGCTGCTTCTTCGTAACTGAAAGGTTCTTTATCAATGAAATCACATAGTAAAGCTACATACCCGGAGCAGGATCTGGTCCTCTTTCTTTCTCTGTGATTCTCTTCTGGAAGCCCATATCTCTCTACACCTTGGATAAGTTGTTGTGCCCAAGAAGGTTTCCTCTTATGAGGATTCTTCTCCAAAGGTGGATCTACAGGTTTTTGTGGTTCTTCGAAATATCTATATTCTTCTCGAGTTTCTTCATTCTTGGTTGTATCATGAATTTTGGGTGCTTTTGCTTCTTTAGGTTCTTCAGCAAGTTTCTTTCTGGATTTGTTGTAAGCTATGTTTTCATCAAAGGTCATATCCCTGCTGATGTCAATCTTCTTGTATCCTGGGAAATATATTATGTAAGCCTTCGAGCTTTCAGAATATCCCACAAATATACCCTTCTTTCCTGAAGGATCTAATTTTGTTCTCTTCTCTTTCGGAATGTGTATGTACATAGGACAACTGAATATTTTGAAATGGCTGACTTCTGGTTTCTTACCGGAGAATACTTCTTTAGGAGTCATGTTCTTGAGAACTTTGTGTGGAGTATGGTTCTGTACATACACCGTTGTTCTGGCAGCTTCATCCCAAATATGCATAGGAAGATCTTGATCATGAAGCATGGATCTTGCAACTTCCATGATAATTATGTTCTTCCATTTTGCAATCCCATTTTGTTGTGGATTATAAGGAGTGGGTGACTTCCTCTTAATCCTTGATTATTTGCATAGCTCTTTGAATTCATTCGAAGTGAATTATCTGTCATTATCTGATTGAAAAGTCTTGATCTTCTTTTCAGTGTGGTTCTCGATCAAGGCTTTGAATTCATTGAACTTGCTGAATACTTCGTCTTTGTTCTTCATGAAGTAAACCCATGTATTCCTAGAAAATTCATCAATAAAAGAAACATAATATCCATACCCGCTTAGTGATTTTGATGACATAGGACCGCATACATCGGAGTGGATTATTTCCAAGATTTCTTTTGCTTTTCTTTCACTGCTTGGAAATGTCTTCTTTGTATTCTTTCCTTTCGCACATCCTTTGCAAACCCCATCATGTTTTTCTTGGAATTCTGGAATACCTTCAACAACTTTTCTTGCAATAGGTAGTGCTCTATAACGCACATGTGCAAGACTTCTATGCCAAAGTTCACTTGGCTCTACTGTGTCATGGACCAAGGCTTGTTTTGGATGGCCCTTCAATTTGTACAAACCTCCTTCTTGTTTTCCAATTACCACTGCATCATCGATAGCCTTTCCTCTTGGCCACATGATGACTTGACCATCTATTAATGCAACCCTTATTCCTTTTGCATCCAATGCTGATATGGAGAGAAGGTTCTTCTTGAGTCCTGGCACAAACAATACTTCCTTCATTGTTAGAGACTTTCCAGAGTCTAGCTTATAGGAAGATTCCCCACTACCTTTTATTCGATATTGGTAGTCATCTCCTAGTTTCACCTTGTGAGGTGATTCATGTTCTTATAGTCTCATAAATAATTCCTTGAATCCAGTCATATGTTTGGAAGATCCACTATCTATAAGCCAATCATCACTTCCATGAGTAATGTTACCCGTGAGAGCAAAAATCAAAACATATTCATCCTCACTTGAAATCTTCACTTTCATATTTGGTTCTTTTCTTGGATGGTTTGTCATCCTCTGCAACATGAGCATGATGTCTTATTTTGTTCCCCTTCTTCTTATGAGAGTGGAACTTGTTCTTAGGACAGTATTTTGCAAAGTGTCCTATCTCATCACATGTATAACATCTTAATCTAGATAGGTTCTTTCTATTTTTATCTCTATGATGATGATTCTTACCTTTGGAGTGATGAGTACTTCTTCTTCCTTTCTTGGAGTGAATCATGAGAGCTTGGCCTTCAATTCCCATCTTCTCTTCTTGAGCTGCTATCCATGATTCTTCTTGAGAACATTCTTCCCATAGTCTGCTGAATTTGACTAATTTCTTTCTGGCATAGATTCCTTAGATGAAAGAATCCCATGACCTAGGAAGGCCATTCAGAGTTGTCATCACAATCTATGCATTCTCCACTTCTTCGTCTACATCTTCTAATTGTTCCTTGATCTAAGAAACCCTTGTGAAGTAAGACTATATGGTTTCTGCATTCTGAATCTTCACATTCTTCAGTTGATTTGTTAGAGTCATCTTCCAGTTTATGTTCTTCCCTTCAAATAATTTGGTTAGGGCATCAAACATAGCTTCAGGTGTCTTGAGAGAGGACACTTGAGTTATAAGGTGATCCTTGATAGAATCAGCAATGATCCTCTTTTCCACAACCATATTATTCTTATCTAAGGATTTTGCCTCATCTCCCTCTAGAACTGGAACCTCCTCATGGATGTAGGAGTCTAATTCATTCTCTTCCAGGACCAAGGAGATCCTATACTTCCAGGCTCAGAAGTTATCAGGTCCCTCAATATTTTCATCAAGCTTAGTATGATGAGACATCTTAAACTGAGAACCTCAAATGGACATAAAAAGATTTCGATATTACCAAGTTAAGATGTTAGATCTGGATTTGGAGCTGAAATCTCACAGTACTGGATTAGTAGCAAATTAGGGTTTTTGTTTTCCGCAGATCTATCCACCCAAATGCCTTGAAATTTGTCCCTAACTTTGATTTTGGGGAGTGTTTGGGTACACATGGTACTCCCAAAATACCGAACACCTTCAGAAACTGCTTCACACAAATAGATCATAGATCAACACACCGATGTTTGTCATGTGGTTAAAACCCTTGAGAGGGAAATAGTCTACAGCCCGATCCAAATAGCTACCTGGAGCAATTTATTATGCAAAAGAAAGAAATTTACATGAGCTTCTCATAATTGATCAACTAGCCGAGGACCCTCTATGCTCTTTAAATAGAGATCATAGACCAATCGGGTGTTAATCCACAGATCAATGGTAGGTATGATCTAAGAGAATATGAACTGTCAGATCACTCTATGTCTAGAACATATCGTGACCGTCGGATTAGAATATTTACAAATGCATACTAATGCATACTAAAGAAACACACTTTTACCTAACAGATATATTACACAAGTTGATCTTAACGAACTCCTAAGTGTCTAAATATCCTAACATCCCCCATTAAGAACAAATTGGGATAGGATTGAAGGATTTACAAAAGTGACACTATTAGGAGAAGGAAGGAGGCATTAGAGACTATCACCCCTTAAGGACACATTCCTAAACTCCTAACATAGACTGAAGTTTAGAAAACTTTGCTTCTATAAGAGACTTGGTGAAGATGTCTACAACTTGATCATCTATAGGGCAATAGAGAACTTCAATAACACTATCATGAACAAGATTTCTGATGAAGTGCATATGTATCTCAATGTGTTTACTACACTGATGTAGAACTGGATCTTTGGAAAGCTTGATGGCACTTTGATTGTCACACCAAAGTGGAGCAGGCTGCTACTGCTCGAATCCAAACTCTGAAAGGATCTGTCGAAGCCATAAAGCTTCCTGACTGGCATTAACTCGGGCTCGATATTCTACTTCTACTAAATAAAGAGCAAGTTCTTATTGTTTCTTACGATCCCAAGTGATAGGTCCAGATCCCATACTAAAAACATAACTTGCAGTAGACTTCCGATCACCAGGATCGCCGGCCCAATCTGAATTAGTGAAACCAACCAACAAAGGTTCCCTCCTTGTACTCTAATGAATCCCAAGCTGAATTATACCTCGAATATATCGAAGTATTCTTTTTGCTGCTTTCCAGTGACTTTCATGAGGATTTTTCATATAAAGGGAAACATGACCAATGACAAAGGAAAGGTCGGGATGGGAATGATTCAAGTATAAAAGACTACTAACAAGCTGACGATACAAGGTGGCATCTACTTCAGGGGAAGTACAAGTCGCAAAAAGTTTGAATCCAGACTAGAAGGGAGAAGGGGTTGGCTTACAATATTCCATGTGGAAGCGACAAAGAAGGTCACAAGCATACTTAGACTGGGAAATAAAGATTCCTTCTTTGGTTTGCAAGACTTGGAGACCAAGAAAATAATGCGAATGTCCTAAGTTTGACATTTCAAAATTTTGCTTAAGACTGGAGTTCACATGGGTTATAAGTTTAGGGTCACTACCAGTAAGGATAAGATCATCAACATAAAGAACAAGTATGATGAGATGGTTTCCTACTTTCCTGGTATAGACATTGGGGTCAGAATAGCATCTAGAAAAACTAGTGTCAAGGAGAAAGCTATCCATTTTGGCATACCAAGCTCTATGAGCTTGCTTAAGGCCATATAAGGATTTCTTAAGGAGACAAACAAGGCTAGAGTTATTTTGAACATATCCCAGAGGTTGTTCCATGTAAATTTCCTCATGTAAATCACCATGTAAGAAGAAAGACTTGAAATCCCTTTGATGGACTTCCCAGTTATGTAAGGCTGCAGGGGAAAGAACACAGCGAATGGAGTTCATTTTTGCTACAGGGGCAAAGGTTTCATTGTAGTGAATCCCTTCAACTTGGGAAAAACCTTTGGAAACTAAACTTGCCTTAATTCTTTCAACACTTACATCTGATGCATACTTAGTTCTGTAGACCCATTCACATCTGACAAGTTTTCTTCCTTTTGGAAGAGGAACAAGATCCCAAGTATCGTTCGCCATTAAGGAATGATATTCTTCATCCATAGCTGCATCCCAATCTGGATTTCCTGAAGCTTCTGTAAAAGTTTCTGGATCATGATTCTCAGAAACTTGAGCCAAAAGAGAAGAGGCTCGCTGAAACTGAGAACGTGTTCGACGTTGATCTCTAGGATCGCCGGAAAGATCACCAGCTGCTTCACATGTTGAACGGACCCATCGAGGAAGTATTGGTGCTGGTGCAATTGGAGGAACATGAGCAGGTGAAGGTGGATTTTCATCCTCATTGTCATCATCAGAAATTGGATTTGGAAACCTATCAAGGAAGTTGGAAGAAGAAGAAAAAGAAGAAGGCACAATCGCTGAATCAGGCTCACATGCCAAAGATGGCACACCCTCCAAGTTAGGTTCGCAGGACAAGAGATTTTCATCAAATTTAACATTAATGATTATATCATGAGAATGTGGCTGAAGAAGTCTATAGCCTTTTACATCTTCAGAATATCCAGTAAATATGCACTTTTCACTTTTAGGATTCAATGCTTTCCGTTTTTCATCCGAAATGTGAGCCGATGCTTCACAACCAAACACATGAAAGTGACTTACATCTGGTTTAATTTTACTCGATGCTTCTTCCGGTGTTATACCCTATAAAAATTTAGTGGGTGTGTGATTAGCTATGTAATTTTCACAATTTATGGCCTCAGCCCAATATTGAAGACTTAGTCCCTTAGATTGGATCATGCAATTAGCCATTTCTTTTAAAGTGCGGTTCTTTTGTTCAGCTACACCATTTTGTTGTGGTGTATATGGAACAGTGTGTTGTTGTTGGATTCCTTATTGAGTGCAAAAAGTAGTGACCTTGTTGTTAACATATTCTCCTCCATTGTCAGATCTTAACTTAATAATTTGATGACCAGATTGTTTTTCAACAAGGGCTTTGTAGGCCAAGAACATGTTAAATACTTCACTCTTAAGTTTTAGCAATTAAACCCAAGTGCGTCTAGAGTAGTCATCAATGAAAGTTGAGAAATATTTGAAACCAGAAAAGGAAGTAGATGGAAGGGCCACACAAGTCACTATACACAAGCTCCAAGGGAACCGAGGCATGCGAAGAGGCACGTTTGTCAAAACTGTCCCAATGATTTTTTTCGAGTACACAACCAGAACAAACCCCATCCTTGCAAGATACTAGTTGAAGACCAGTCACCATATTGTCTTTATATAGTTGTTGCAATGAGCGATAATTTAAGTGACCAAATCGCTCATGCCAAAGTTTGTTTAAGTTATCACTATGAGCAACAAAAACTGAAGGAAAAGGTGATGACCCAAAGTTGTTAAATTTGTACAACATGGTAATATAATCAACAATTCTAGCAGAAAGGATATTTTGAGGATTTTTAAAATCCTTGATTACAACTTGGTGAGGTGTAAACATCACAGTTTTACCTTCACCTGAATGAGTAATTTAATAGACTGATAACAAATTGCAGGAAATTTTTAAAACACATAGTACATCACTGAAATGACCATTTTCTCTTGGAACTATTCTAGATCCTACAACACTTAGAAATCTATCATCACCAACAAATATTTGTTGGTGTTACATTCATGCATAGTAGAAAACATGGCTTTATCCTTAGCCATATGATAAGATGCTCCAGAATCAATGAGCCATTCAATTGAAGTAAGAAAAGAAGATGCAGTATAAGAGTAACCAGAAGCACAAAGTGCATGTCCATAAGAGTTAGATTCTGAAGATGAATCTAGGTTGATGTGGTGCTTATTCATTGTTGCTTCCAACGTTGCCATCTTCTTAAAACACTTAGATTCATTATGATTATCTTTCCCACAAAAATTGCAATGATGCTCAGTATTCTTTCCTTTTGTCTTGGATCCTTTGTCATTTTTTAAAGAAGGAGCTAACTGAGAGGGTTTGGGACCCTTGTTGTTTGGATTATTATTGTGAAAATTTTGTTTATTGGGAGGCTTGGACTTTTCTTTCTGCTAGGACAATAAGGCTTTCCCATATGTATATGCATTGTTAATTATTCCAAGATGAATGAGATTATCTTGCTCTCTAATTAAGGAATCACAAAATGATTCAAGACTAGGCTCTTGATATCTAGCTACAGTCAAGGATTCTTTCATGGAGTAGAATGTAGATACAAAAACAGAATATGCAGGTCCAAGTTTGGAAAGAATATGATAAATACATTGTTTGTCTTCTTTCTTAATATTGCATTCTACACATAATAGTCTAAGAGTTTTATACTTATATAAATAGTCTTGAATGCATGAAAAATCATTTGGCTTCAAGGAAATCAACTCATTCTCAAGTTGATGACCTCAAATTTCATTGTGTTTACCAAACACAGATTCCAACTTTTCCCAAGCTTTATCAGGTTCATCAATTTCAGATATGTGGAAACGCAAATCAATAAAGATTGAAATCCCAATCAATACACGAGCTTCATCACATCTATTTTCCCATTTAATTTTCTTATCATCATCAGTGGGTTCTGTTTCTTTCCCTGAGGTTATCCTGAAAATTCCCCTACTTCGTAGAACATCTTCCATATGATATTTCCATGAGAAATAGTTATAACTTGTAAGTATAACATCATAAGGGGTGGCCATACTATAAAATAATGGCTAAAAGAACAGAAACTAATTGTCTGGATGCAAAGAGCTTGAAAAAATGTGTGATTTAAAAAAAATGGCACTGAAAACTGATTCTGAATGATGAAGTTATGCTTGATCAAAGAAAATTTTGAAGATGTCCCCAATAGTGACATGGCAGATATTAACTTGAATAACCAAAAAAAAGAAGCCCCCTCTTCCCAAGATCAACCTTTGACAATCACTTTTACAATAAAGTTGCTTTGAAGTGAATCACTTTTGTAGAATAAGTGATGTTCACTTTTACAATAAAGTTGCTTTGAAGTGAATCACTTTTGTAGAATAAGTGATGTTCACTTTTACAATAATGTTACTTTTAAATAGTGTAGCAATAAATTAAAAGACTTAAGTGACTCAATTTTATTTTATTTTATTTATGTGAGTAACTTGAAAATAGAAATTGCATGCACTAAAAAGTAGCTTGATAAGACTTGAACTCAAGCTTATCAAGGTGCATAGAAAATTTGGACCAACTGAGCTAAGTTTAAAAGGTACGTAAAAGTATGGAAAGAGGAAGGGGGATTTTTTTTTTTTACTCTTCTCTCTTGTTCTCCGTGCTTGCCTTTTTTCTGCAAATCACAAAAAAAAAGGAAAAACAAAAACAAATTTTTTTTCCACACAATAGGGTTAGATATTGGTTAGCTTACCCAAAAATTCTACGTTTTCAAGTTTTCTTGTTGTTTCTGATTTGCCATGATTGCAAAAGGTGCACAACAAAGAGCATACGTAGCTGAGAAGACAAGAAAAAAAAATTCCCTTGATGTTTATGATTCACCGCTATCAAGGTGCATGGAAAAAAGCATACGTAGTTAGGGAAGGATACAGTCTGAGACTAAAACATAAAATATATAATAATAAATTGATAAAATATGAGAGATTTAAAAAAAAAACAAATCCGTCACTGTAACACTATACCTTCATATTTGGCGAAATGGGTGTTTCTGGATAAATGGTTTTGGTGAAACGAAAACGATTTCCCAATGGAAACAGTGCTTTGAATGCAATGGAATAGCTCCCATAGGATAAAAATGTACATAAAATATAGAAACAAAAACCCTTTCAAAGTTTCAGCAACATTGGTTCCATATCTTAATCAAAACCGAAAGCGGCTCTTCATAAAAGCTCTGATACCATGTTTGGGTACACAGGGTAATCCCAAAGGAATAAAAACCAAGAGAAACCGCTTTACACAAATGAATCACATATCAATACACCAATATTTTTCACTTGGTTAAAACCCTCGAGAGGGAAACAGTCCACGGCCCCAACTGAATAGCTACTTGGAGCAATTTATTATGCAAAAGAAAGAAAGTTACATGAGATTCTCATAATCAATTAACTAGCCAAGGACCCTCTATGGTATTTAAATAGTGATCATAGACCAATTGGGTGTTAAGCCAGGGATCAATGGTAGGTATGATCTAAGAGAAGTTGAACCATCGGATCACTCTATGTCTAGAACATATCCTGACTGTCGGATTAGAATATTTACAAATGCATACTAATGCATACTAAAGAAACACACTTTTACCTAACGGATATATTACACAAGTTGATCTTAAATAACTCCTAATTGTCTAAATATCCTAATAGGGAGGATATCAATCCAGGCTTGGGCTCACTAAAAAATTCCTCTTCTGTGAAAAGCCCTAATTTCTGGTAGTAGTGTCGGGTCCAAAACTGAAAAACCTCAGAATTGGATTCTGCTTCGATAGAAATATGCACCCTAAGGAGGAGATTTATTCCACCTTACTTTTGCTGAAAATATATGGAGGAAGATCCACAAACTAGGAAGCCCTAAGTCCCAGAGCTACACAGTGTCTTCTTCTTAGGTTAGCTCTGATACCATGTTAGTTTTTCAACATTAAGCTAGCATTATTAGGATCTTTAACTGAGAGAATAACAAGTACAACAATCAAACACAAGAGACAATGAACACCATGTTTGTCCTCGAGGAAACCATAAATGGATAAAACCCCACAACTTCCTCAGAGATAGAATCAACACCAAAATAGTAAAAGCCCAAAATAGTAAGTGACCTCCTGACATCAGTAATCTTCTTCTTGTCTAGCCCCAGTATCTTCTCCTTCCTCAACTATGCGCTACACTTGAGTGTGTATGAGTTGTGTGATAAATAGAGACTCCAGTTCTCTATTTATACTAATCCTAACATGACTAAAACCCTACCAGGGCTGACCTCTACTAGAAGATTCTAATAACTCTAGTGCCCCAGAACTACGATGACTTTAACCCTTAGACAATTGGAGGGTTACCCATAATGACTTGACATGACTTGTTTACATTATTGATCCTCCTGATCGGAACATCAGGGCATGACAACATGAATCAATTACATTATAGATACATCCCAGAATAAACATTGGGTTACAATACATAGGATACATAGATGAATACATTCTGAAGTTACAAATACATCAACAGATTGGAGTTTGAGTTTACTAATAACATTAACGAGTATGAATATCTTTTATAGGGACTTAGAAAAGAAATCGATTTAGGAGCTCAAGTGATAGAATTCTATCGAGATTCTAAGATTATTGTAAAGTAAGTAAGAAACAATATCCATTTTATATCCCCTCATCTGATCAATTATCAAAAACTTGTTAGGGACATGACTAGTTATTTTAAATCTTTTTACATTAAGTCTGTCCCTAGGTCCCAAAATATTGATGCATACTTATTAGCTAATACTGCAATATAAGCTCATTCCTCTGAAGGTTTGTCTCCTAATACTTTCTTGATAGAGTTAGTATACAAACCTTCTTTTCCAAACAATGTTACCAATTGGAAGGTGTTTAATGATGATCAACAAATTCTTGACTTCTTGACAACCCAAGATACTGGTAAAGAAATAGCCATGGATGAGGCTTATCATGACAAATAATTGTCTGATCCCAACTCCACTTCCAATATTATCCCCAAGTCATTAATATATTTAGAGAACTATTGTGACTTGCAGGAAAAATTCAAGAATACAACTAACTATAAGACACACAATTCTATTCTAAATTGCAAGACTGTCAATTTGGGAAAAGAGTAGAACACCAAACTGATCAATATAGGGATTAGTTGTTCACCCAATGAATAAAATTATTTGATTGAACTCTGCAATGAATTTAAATATGTGTTTCCTTGGACATACAATGACCTTAATACATTTGACACCAAAATCATGCAACAAAACATTCCCATGAAACCTAGTGTCAAACCCTATCATCATAAATTGAGGAAGATGCATCCTAGTATTGAACCTTCAATGAATAAAGAACTCAATAAAATATTAAAAGATAGAATTATATTTTCAGTGAGACATACACAGTGGATTTCAAACTTAGTCCCTGTCCATAAAAAGAATGGGTAAATAATATTGTGTGTGGACTTTCAGAATTTAAACAAAGCATCTGAAAAATACAATTACCGTGTTCCTTCAATGGAATGAATTTTGTAAAAAGTTGCATGTGTTGAAATGTTCTCCCTATTAGCTGGTTTCTCTAGTTACAATCAGGTATTGGTTACTCCTTCATACAAACTTAAAACTTCTTTCAAAACACCTTGGCGAACTTTTTCTTATAGAAGAATGCCCTTTGGATTGATTAATGTAGGTGACACTTTCCAAAGAGATATGGATATATATTTTAGAGGATTAGTGCACAATTATGTAGTAGTCTATCTTGATGACATAACAATTTATTCTAAAAATAGGTATGACCCATTTATTTTCTCTTAGGATAGTTTTTGAAAGATGCAGTAAGTATGGCATCTCCCTAAACCCGAAGAATTCCATTTTCTCGATCATGAAAGGTAATATTTTGGGATTTATTGTTTCAAAATATGTAATGATTATCGATCCTGAAATAACAGAGGGGATTGCAAAAACTGGGCTACCCAGTTCGAAGAAATCCATGTAGTCCTACCTAGGTAATATTAACTTTTTCAAAAGGTTTGCACCCAATTTTTCCCAAATTGTTACGCCATTACAAGATTTGATAAAAAAGATGTGCAATTTAAATGGGTTGACATTCAAAACTATGTTTTTTCTAATATTAGGAAAGCGATTGCAGATTCTCCTGCATTGATGTATCCATATTTTGAAAAATATTTTATTTTGTAAACTTTTCACAGACTTTTATTTTGTAAACTTTTCACAGAAAAATATTTTATTTTGTAAACATTGAAATTCCCATTTTGTTTATCAGCTCTACATTTAAAGAACCTGAACTAAATTACTAACTGATTGATAAACATACCTTTATAATTTATAATTGTATTAAACATTTCATACCCTATTTATTCAAATATGGAATGAAGGTAATTGTCCCTTATGCAACCATAAGGAATGTCTTGATCTAGAAAGAGCTTGGAGAGAAATATTCCCATTGTATGACTATGCTTCAAGAATATGACTTGGAGATCAAGCCTACCATAATTGTCAAACAACAAGGCTTTTTGTTGCTAGCTTCCCAATCTAATGATCCTAAGAAGGAACTACAATGGAAACAACATGGATGTATATATGAGGATACTATAAATGTTATTTATACTCTACCTTCTAAATGGTATGATGACATTATGTTTATTCTTACTCGTGAGTATGCTCCTCCAACCTTATACTTCAAGAAGAGAAAAGATTTAATATTAATATATGCACCTTATTAGTATATTGATGGTGTACAGTTTAGAAGAAATTTGATGGTGTTTTCCTTAAAGGGAGAAGATGACAATGTTTTGTTGGAATTACATGTAGGGCTTACAAGAGGACACTATTAAGGGGAAACATCATTCCACAATATATTGAGAGATGGATACTATTGGCCAACCTTATTTAAAGATGCATATTCTTTAGTTCAAAAATGTGAAGCCTTACAAAGATGTGCAAGTAAGGTAAAGAAATCGGTCTTTCCCCCTCCAACCTGTTAATGTCAAGTTTCCCTTTCAGCATTGGGGACTGGATTTTGTTGGTCCTATTGTTCCTCCTTCTTCCTTGCAGCATTGATATATCCTTACTGTAACTAATTATTTCACCAGGTGGGTAGAATCAATTCCTCTTAGAGTTTATAGTACAAACTCAGTGATATCCTTTTTGGAGACTAATATTGTCACTAGGTTTGGGGTTCCAGAAGCTTTGGTTTTGGATAATGCATATTATTTTTCTTCTATTGATCTTACTCAATATTCCCTTCAAAAGGGGATCAAAATAAAATAATATGCAAATTATTACCCACAAGGAAATGTATTAGCATAGTCTTCGAATAAAATTTGATCAATTTTCTAAAGAAGATTGTGGCCACTCATCGCAAGAATTGGCACACCCAAATTTTTAATTCTCTTTGGTAAGACCGAATAACTCCTAAAGCTTCCATTGGGAACTCTCCTTACTTCCTTGTTTATGGAAAATAGGTTAGTCTACCATCAAAACTCTTACTTTCCTTGTTATAGTTGGCTCATGCTTTCCTACAGGATGACTCTCCTCCTCTTCATAACAGAATTGACACATTGCTTAAATTAGAAGATGAAAGATAGAAATCCAAAAATAAATTGTACCAATACCGGTAATTACTTAAAATATTTTTTGATAAGAAGTCTATGACCGACCAATATTTTCAGGTTGAGAATTTGGTCTTGAAATTGGACAAACCACACAAGGACAATGTTACTAGGGATATTTCAATCAGTGCATACATAGCTTGTTCCCCTAGCCTACATGGTGCAAGTATAGAATAAAAATATATAGCATTATATCCTCTTCATATATGACTAATCTACTTGAATAAATAAATCCCTTTACCTTAGATCCAGAAGGTTGTCCTTATTTCATTAATCATAATGCGATCTATTATACCTGTAGAGGAGAGAAGAAACAAGACAAGGATGAGAGTAACAAGATAAATAAATAATATATATTAGTGATCAATGAAATTAATAATAAATGATCAATATTAACATAAATCATATATGGGAAAGGGAAACACTTTTTTATTAAAGGTGAAAAGAGAAAGCTACAACCAAATCCTCGATGTCAATAGATTTGTCTCCACAAGGTCTTTGACAAACTCACACAACTCTTAACTATGAAACATATTTCTCACAAACTCTCTCTCTCTTTTCCTCCTATACAAGACTTCAATCCAACAACATAAGGATGCTCTTGATCTCTCCCCTACGTGATCCAAGTAGCTTTCATTTATAGGCCAAAGGAATACCAAATGAGTTGAGATATTTTGGGAGGAAGGTAAGGAATGATCCCTATGGGATAGGAGTTCAAGTTCTATCTCCCCCAAGTTGATATGATCATCCTCCATGAGGGATTTTGCTTGCAATATTCTTTAAACTTCTATTTTTTCCTTCTTGGGGTTGTTGACGCTCGTTGTAAGGAGGGAAATTTCATTGGTGCACCGTGTAGTGAAGGAAAGGGTGCCACTGGTTCCTAATTCCAATGCTAAACAAGTTTCAGGATTAGCTAACGCTTTGTGTCAGAAAGAAAAGTGTGTCAGGAAATCTAGGAATAAGAAATAAGGATTCCAAAAGAGTTATTGACCAAGTATTTAAAGGGATTGGATTATTGGTACAGATTTTAGGTGTAACAGAATTCCCCCTAAAGTATGAAGCTAGAGGGATATGGTAGGTAAATTAATTTTCTAGATGTTAATTTGGTATCAGAGGAAAAAGAGATATGATTCTACATTTGATGCAAGATCAGTGACCAACTATCTGACTCAATCATGGTGTTATCACTCCAGGAAACTCCTCTAGGTTGTAGCTCGAGCATTCCTGGTAACTTACAATGTTTTTAGGTTTTTTCGATATGGATCAAGTTAGTTGACCTATATAACCTTTCCACTCTCAAGGCATGCATAAAACTCACTCGTTTACAAGGATTTTAGTTGCAATAGCTCAAAAGTTTGACAATAAGGTGCAGGGATGAAGAACTCACCAAGCTAGCAGACTTACATACAAAACACATGCATATAAATGGCTAAATCATGATTAGGATGGTATTTATAAATGAAATAGCACTAATAATCCAATAGGATGACAACTATCCGTTTTTTAGTCAATCTAAAAATGACCTAAATACACATTCAGACATAAATATAGTAAAGAAAGTGATGATGGTTGAACAAATCACAACAAAAGAGATTATATCATGAATAAGTAAAATGAGAAGCTTGAAAGCATTATCGTCTCATATATCCTCAAAGTTAAACCTTTATTATAAAATCAATCTCAGGTTTTGTAGCCTTCTACAAAAAATATAGATCCTAAAAATTCGATCTGTTTACACCAAAAATACTTGAAAGTGATAGTTTTTTCATATTAGGGTTTCAAACCCTACCTAACTATTTTCTAACTTATGACAAAGATCTAGTTCATCGACTAAATACTAAATAACTGCAGTAGTCACTGATAATCACCACTACTGGTTCAGTGTAATTTTTCCACCAAAAGCCAGTGTTTTCGTAGTTAACTGACGTGACCTTTCTTGTTTAATCTGCCAAAATTTCCTATCCTGCCATCGTGGTTGGTGATCGAAAGTTATAACCTCTAACCTTTCGGCACCCCAAGCCTCAATGCTACCATAGTGTCGACGCCTCAAATGACTAATGTCACAATAGTTTATGCATCAGCGATCGGAAGTTCTGCTTTCTAGCCCATCAACACTTTATATCTGAATGTATCGACTCTTTCCATCAGTAGCTTGTTAGTGATTGGAAGTTGTAATAACTAACGCATCAAAAACTAAAGGCTCAATGCTGCCATGGTTTCTACATCAGTGATCAGAAGCTGTTTCCTCTAACCCATCGTCGCCCCAAGCCTCAATGCTGCTGCAATGTCATAGCTTCAAATGACTAACGTTGCGACAGTTTATGCATCAGAAATCAAAATCTCTATCCTCTATCCCATCAGCACTCCAAGCCCGAATTTATCGACGCTTTCCATCACTAGCTTATTGGAGATCGAAAGTTGTAATCACTAATGTGTTGAAACTTCTTATCTAAATGTTGTCGTATTGTTGAAGCTTTAAACCACTATCTTCATGATCAGAAATCGGAAGCTCTAACCACTATCCCATCGGCGCCTTATACCTAAGCACTGCAACAATGTCGGTGTTGGCTATATGGGTAGACCCAGGTTTACTATAATGTACCAACAACACCCCTAGCTCACTGGCCCTTTCGGTGACAAACCGCAGAGTGGCCTGAAGTCTCACCCAAAGTGATTCTAATGGGTTGGCCAAAGACTCAAGTGTCTTCGACCAGTTTTTGTAGCATCCTGGGGTCTCGCAGCTCTTCCTAGCTAGCGAGATCTCTCTCCGCGATGCACAATCTCTCTTACTCATGGGTTCTGACAGGGGAAGGACTCATATCACATCGCATCGACTCTAGTGATGCACAAAACTCTCTTCCTCTTAACCCAGGGTCTGCGCCATCTCACACCATAGCCCCTTTGTCGGTGCGATATCGCCTACTGTCAACGCGATATCTACTATAGCACGACCCACTGCGACCCTCATGGTCCAAAGGCTATCACATTGGGTGGAATGACTTGGATAAATTTCAACAAGATATTACACACTCTGACATGAACTTCCATAGTTCAACACAATATTCCTCAACTATACTAACTTATTGAATAAGTATACTAGAAACACTTTAACATAATGAATTATTACTATGTGAAACAAGCACTGATAAACTCATATGCAGACACTTGATACATGTAAATCCACCTTAACCTTCAATAATGCTGTAACTGAATGAGGACATACAGACATTCACTAACTGATATACAACATTCATGTAACGGATAACAGATATCAACGAAGTAAAGCGCAATCACATGAAACAATCACATAACACAGTGGTTTTACATGGTTCACTTCCAGGGTAGAAGTTACGTCCACAAAACTGTGTTTATTATAACTTGAGAGAGAGTACAAAGTTCTGCTGCAACCTGTGTGCAGCTAGAGATCTTCTGGGTAACTCGGCACTACTGCAGGGAGCCCTTCTCTCCTAGATCTCTTCTCTTTCTCTATATTACCTTCTTACAATATTCTCTCTCTCTCTCTCTCTCTCTCTCTCTCTCTCTCTCTCTCTCTCTCTCTCTCTATCAATCCCTGCGTATTTTTACATACATGCTTCTATGAGCTAGCTGCTGGTTACAGTAAGATACTACCGACTGAATACAGAACCAGAGCTCGACTCTATTACAATACAAATTACTTCAAGCTAACCGATTAACTAGCTATCTCAATAGCTACAGGTTATCCGACTAGCTAACCCTTTATAATACAAAATACATCCCTTTTATAGGTGGCTCAAAGGTCTCGCCATTACAACACTGTGGGCCTGTCCCAACAGTAACCGAAAAACCCTAACTAGTGACAGTCGGTCTATCTGTACTCGAACTTCCACTTTTTGTCGCACCACTGCTCTCTGCAGTATTCCATGCTTCCCAGCACTGACCATGGGTACTGGGCACCGCTTCCCTTCTATCCTTCATCTTCAATTCCTTGGCCTTGTTTGCCTTTTTCCTTTATGAGGGTAGCTGAGCCCTCCTATCCTCCACCGCTTCCTTGAATGCAGTGGGTGAGCTCTCTCTTCTCGGCCGCTACCTTGAATGCAGTGGGTGAGCTCTCTCCTCTTGGCCGCTGAGGTACTGTTGTCTTCTTTGACTTATCTGTCCCAATAGTCATAGTTTTCGACTCTGATCTCCATCTAGAAACATGCTACAGTGTCGTAGCTTTACCTTATCTCTTATATCTCCACAAAACTGTCTATCCGCCAAAATGGCAGCTTTTCCGGTAGCTCCAGGACCCTACTCCAACAGTCCCCTAACACTTACTTGTGGCTCATCCTCGAGCCACTAGCAGTGGGCTTCTCCTACTGTAGCTTCTCCTTGGCTTCCTACGAAGGCCATTTAAATTTGTCCCGAAGTCCTGCGACTTCGTTCTGCATAGCTTCGATACACTCTTGTGCCACTTCAAGTGTAGCTTGACTAATGCTGGAGTCTTTTGTTGCATCAATTTCACCTCTGCTTGTCGTGAACTCTTTAACCTTTTGCTCAACCACCTCAACTAGCTCTATGATTTGTTCCTAATATGGTTGAAGCAGATTATTGATTTTTATCTCCTTTGCTCTCAACTGATGCGCTTCCTGTTGCAAGCGGTTCATTTCTTTCATCTTTCTCATCTTTGCAAGAGCTCCTAAACTCTTCATTTCTTCCTTCATTGTTGCTGTGGCATTCTCTATCTGCTGAATGCTTTGCTGGAGTTCTACTCTCTCGAGATGCTCATTTAACTCCGACCATGTGTTCATCGCATCAGCTAGCACTGACTATGCATCATCTATGCAAGATTTTATCTGTGCAAAAATGAGTCTAAACGCCTCTACTCTCTCTTCCTTGTCTACCTGGGGGGTGCCCAGTACTCGAGCCTCAAGCTCAACAATCTGTGCTTTGTGGTCTTCTTCCATCTTGGTTACTGTTTCCTCCAGAGCCTTTTCTCTGTCTGCAACTCTTCTTACCTTCTGCGTGAGAGGCAAGGCAAACTCAATGTTACATTGGGGTAACTCCAATGCGATGCTCTGTAGGACCTGATTGAGATCATGTTCTCTTTCATCATATGTTATCAACTCCTCCGCCTTTGTCTGAAAATTTGTGGTGAGTGCTTCATTCTTTTGTTTCAGCTGTGTGTTTTGTTTATAAGTCGCGAGCTCTCTATCTCTGAGCTCTATGCTTAGCTGCTGTTGGATCATCTGTAACTGATCCATGTGAAACTCTGTGAGGTTAACCTCGACAGGTTGCCTATTATGTATCTATACGTCCATCATTGAAGCAGGGAATTGGATGCTCCCTGGTGGTATCAATACTGTATTGATGCGATCCTTCTCCATGATTTCCTCGTGGGAAATCAACTGTTTTGAACTTTATCTTGCGGGCATCTTGATTAACTGAGTGTGGATCGTGGCAGTCTTCTCGGTTAGTGTTTTTAACTCCTCAAGCTGCTTGACTGAGTTGGGTGCTGGAAGGTTTACAATGATGGCAATCTTTGCAGGATCTACCATTAAGCCTTGTCTATAGACAATATGACCCAACAAAATACCAAATGGCGCACAGAATATACATTTTTTCAAGTTCAGAGAAATTTGGTACTGCCTACATTTCTCTAACATCAGTCTTAAATATCCTATGTGATTGTCGATTAATCCAAATACAGTCCAATCATCAAAATAAACCTCTAGGAATTTATGGATGTATTCTTTAAATACAGCAACTACTACTCTAGAAAAGATAGCTGGTTCATTTTTAAGACCAAAGGGCATTATCGTATACTGGAATGAGCCCCATTCTATCACAAAAGTTGTCTTAGATCGATCTTCTGGATGGATTCTGATCTGGTGATAGCCTGAAAATCCATCAGTGAAGGAGTAGACCTCTTGTCCTCCCACATTTTCTAACACTTCATCAGTGAAAGGTGTCAGAAATGGATCATGAAGTGATGCATCGTTGAGTTTACGCAAGTCGACACAGATCCTGATGTCTCCTTTGGTTTTATTTTCTTGCACGACCATGGGACTAACCCATTCTCCTTCTTCCACTGGCTCAATGATGACTGCTACTAGCATCTTATCGATCTCGTTCTTAACTTTTTCTTTATAGCGCAGATTTAATCTGTATGGACACTGATTGACTGGTCTAGCATCCTCTTTCAATGGTATCCTCATTACTCCCAAGTCTCCAACTATTCCCTTCATCTTTGTGAACTTGGTGGGGAATAGGTCCTGATAGTCATGTTGCAAGTCTGCAATCTGTCCTACTGTTTCATCGTTCCAATAGTCTCCAATGGATGCAAACTTTGGTTCTGTGTCTATGCCAATGTTGATATTCTTAATCTTGATAGGCTCCATGATAGTTGGAGTCTCTAGCTTCGGTCCATCAACATCGCGAGTACCTTTTGACTATGGAATGTTGATGTTGTGAGGATCCTCATCCTCATCCTCTAGTTCTGATGCAAAGTTATAAAACTCTAGCGCCTCTTCTAACTGGATGGCCCACTCAGGTTGAGCTGACATTGATAGGGTACAGTCCTCAAAGATCTTAATCTTTATAATGTCTAAAGCATGATTAATGCTTGGGTACTCAGATTCAAAAGTGGAAGTGAGTTCAAAGCTGTCTATCATAAGTGGCCATGTATTTGTTCCTCTACGCAACTCTGTCTCAGTGTACCAATTCTTTGGAACCGTTTCCAAAGTGTGAATGAATCAGTGAACCCATTCATCCTCGGGAATGTCTAACCAATTCTATTCACAAATATGAATATGCGACATGGGGTCACTTTCTCCTATGTATTTCTGCTGGACATACTCCCTGTGAGTAGAGAATCTGATCGCCATCAATCTCTTAAGATCATCCCATAATGCGATATTCTCTTTATGTGTATACCACCATCTTGCAGGTGTGGCTCGTACTGCAAGGTCCATAGCTGCAATCCTTTGCTCATGAGGAAATTGTTGTTCAAACTGGTATAAAAAATCATTGACATCCGCTAAGCCATCAAATGACGGAATATCCTTAAGCTCTGCTCCGATCCATCGCAGTGACTTAGTTAGATATGCACATCTACGAGTTGAGACTTCGTAAAGTCTGTTCTGCCATTTCTCTAGACCAACATGTGAATCCGATGCGCATGAGAAGTCACATCGCCAACTAATGTTCCCTTCCACAGTTGGATTGATGTAGTCACTCTGGTTCGCAGTCATCTGATAGAGACTCTCCATGTTACGTGCCTCATCCTATGCTCGTATAGGTTCAATGTATCTAGGACCCTGAAGAGGATCGAATGGTGTGATGACCCGGATCTGCGCATCCTCAAAGGTCATTTGTCTTCTCTTTAGGTCGATAACGGCCATGTTACCGATCACCCAATCAATGCCTAGTAATGTTGGATATGGTCTACTCTCGCCAATGATTTCTATAACTTCAAAGTCTGCAAAGCTGCGAACTCCGTTAATGTCAACTGGAACCTATGGTAGTCAACCCAATGGAGATACCCTTTGTTGATTAGCTAATCTCAAATGGACAGGCAATCTGACTAACTTAGGGCTACCCATCTGCTCCCATGTCTTCTTAGTTAGAACATTTACCTCTGATCCTAGATCTAGGATCACCTCATCCATTTCAAATTCTCCAACTTGTGTTGTGAGTCACATCTCTCTTCCTATTCTTGTATGGCCCATAATGTTATGAACAACACACTGCATACTGCTCATAGAAGAAGATGGAAGGTACTGATCTATGATGCACTGAAGCTCTTTGATAGCTTGCTCATTTCTTATGAGTTTTAGACAACTGCGCAGGAAGGATTGTACGCTTCCTGTCGACTCTTCCTCATGGAATCTTCTTGATGTGGTAGCCTGCGATGTCTCCACAGGACTAAGGCCACAAGGTGTTTGTTGCGGTATGCCCCTAGACGGAAGTACCCAGGGTCCTGATTGTATAGGTTCATTAAAGAAAGTTTTAGCTTCCTGAAATGTTTCTTTATTCTTCTGCAGGTCAAGTGGTGTTGATTTATTAGTAGCTTGGCGCATCCACTCCGATCCTGTGTTCTTTTCACTATCCGGCGGTGTCCCACTAGTGGAAGCACTGCTGCGAGTCACAATGTTGAATCTTGGTTTTGGCTCTTTCTGCTCAGTAACAATAAGCTGGATGTTTTGGTGTACTACTGGCTTAGGTTATCTGATCTTAGCTATCAAGGTAGGACATTCATCTATAGTGTGATCATAAGATTTGCAATAATTACATGTCATAGTGGGGCTCTCATAGTCCCTACCATAATTTCCTATAACTCCATAGTTGTGACAAGTGACTGGTCCATGGCCACGGCCAAAGCCTTCACCACGGCCAAAGCCTCCTCCATCGCCTCCTCCTCTGAATCCTCCTCCATGGCCAACATGACCTGGATCATGCTGTGGTCCTGTTGCTGGACCCTGTGTCTTTGATTGGACTCTGTACAAATCATATTTGTTGTCTACCATGAGATCATAGGCTCTACAGGTATGGTCATCGTGTCCTACTGACTTACAGAAGGTACAGTATAAGTTCTTAGGTGTCTGTATATACTTCTGAAGCATAGGGAATTGTTGAGGAAGATGTCCACTTGTTCAGCATAGTTCACACCATGGCCCCTGAGTCTGTGCTAAGGGGTTAGGTGCCCCACTTGCTAAGTATTCAACAAATACTGGACAGTTGTCTTTAGTATGGCCTTGGGCTTTACACTTGATACACCATATGTCTTGTGCAATCTCTTTTCCTTTTCTAATCTCATGCATCTGTAACGTGAGATTTGCTAACTGGTTTTGTAGGTTTGTCATACCTATGTTGGTTTCAGCTAGAGGTGATGCCTCTAGTTTCATCGCCATCTCCAATGTGTCATCCTGCATCTGGAGTTTCTGCTGCATTAATGGCAGTCTAATGTGAGGGAGTAGCGCTGTAATAAACCATTCCTTATGCTGCTCTCGCGCAAACTCAAAGCTGACTTGGTCTATGAGGGATTTGAATTTCTGGTCAAAGTCCCATACTGACTTTGTAGGTAGCTGTTTAATGTCTTTGAGCTCTGTGAAAAACTGCGACTCGGACTTAGGTTTCTTAAACTCTTTGATCATGGTGGTCCTGACCTGTATAAGTGTTCTGGGTATCGCTGAGGTATACTTCATATACCATGTTAAGGCTCATTCCCTAAGTGTGGTGACCAACTGTACAAGTTTAATGTTATCATCTTGGAGTCCTTTAATGGTCCACACAGCTTCGCATAGAAACCAGTGCTACTCTGGGTCTTCTGCCCCTGTACCCTTAAAGGTAGGTAGCTTCATATCATCCCCCATTCTATTTCTGCGTGGTGGATGTTGATTTGCTATGTTACTACCACTCGGCGGTGTAGGTGGGGGTGATGTAGTGGTAGTATGTACTGTCTACGAGCTACTAGATGGAGTTCCTATGGGATTGTTCTGAGTCCCGGTCTATTTTTGTGGGGTATAAGGGTGGTAAGCTATACCCCCTTCTGTTCTTTTTGTATTACTATGACTCTATTGTCTAGTATTATCTGAACTGACTTCAAATATGGGAGATCTGAAATCTACTTTATATTTCTTTCCACTATGTGTACGTCCAATGTCATCAAAATCACTCTCAAACTCTTGTGACATCACACTTTCTTAACTTATTGGTCTGAAACTATATCCATTACTCCTTTTTCATATAATAACATCTTAATGGACAAGTTTAAAGAGTTTAGGTACTTACCACGATATCCTTTGAAGAAGTACTGCTCAGCCTCGCTGAAGCTTTTTCTCTGTTCAACTGCAAACTCTGTGATGAAGCCTTCTAGAACACTCGCAAGCCAGAATTCTACTATCCTTGTAATGGGATTATCAAGGCTCTTCATGGTCTGAATTAGCTCTGGTGTCTAGATAATGTTTCTTTTCTTTCTGAATATGTTCTGATCAGTCAACCTTGATAGCCAGTCATACAGCTCGTTTCCATAGGTCGCAAAAAATATCGTATGTATATCAGTGAAGATATGCTTTTGTAACCAGTCCTGTGTACTCAGTCTAGGACTTTTGTTCTCTTGTTCGGCAAATTATTTCTCCTTAGACTCAAGCCACTGGTTGAGTTCGTCTCTAGTAGGATGCCAATAGAACATTAGCTCTGTAATGTGTTCAAAGCCGACAACAAAACCATTTTTTGGCTATATGGGTAGACCCGGGTTTACTGTAATGTACCAACAACACCCCTAGCTCACTGGCCCTTTCAGTGACAGACCGTAGAGCATCCTGGAGTCTCACCTGAAGTGATTCTAATGGGTTGGCCAAAGACTCAAGTGTCTTCGACCAGGTTCTGTAGCATCCTGGGGTCTCGCAGCTCTTCCTAGCCAGCGAGATCTCTCTCCACAACGCACAATCTCTCTTACTCGTGGGTTCTGACAGGGGAAGGATTCCTATCGCATCGCATCAACTCTGGTGATGCACAACTCTCTCTTCCTCTTAACCCACAGTCTGCACTATCTCACACCGTAGCCCCTCTGTCGATGTGATATCGCTTAATGTCAACGTGATATCTACTATAGCACGGTCCACTGCGACCCTCACGGTCCAAAGGCTATCGCACTGGGTGGAATGACTTGGATAACTTTCAACAAGATATTACACACTCTGACATGAACTTCCACAGTTCAACACAATCTTCCTCAACTATACTAACTTACTGAATAAGTATACTGGAAACACTTTAACAGAATGACTTATTACTGTGTGAAACAAGCACTGATAAACTCATATGCAGACACTTGATACATGTAAATCCACCTTAACCTTCAATAATGTTGTAACTAAACGAGGACATACAGAAATTCACTAACTGATATACAACATTCATGTAACGGATAACAGATATCAACTAAGTAAAGTGCAATCACATGAAACAATCACATAACACACTGGTTTTACGTGGTTCACTTCCAGGGTATAAGTTATGTCCACAGAACTGTGTTTATTATAACTTGAGAGAGAGTACACAGTTCTTCTACAACCTGTGTGTAGCTAGAGATCTTCTGGGTAACTCCGCACTACTGCCGGGAGCCCTTCTATCCTAGATCTCTTCTCTTTCTCGAGATTTCCTTCTTACAATATTCTCTCTCTCTCTCTCTGTCAATCCCTGTGGATTCTTACATACATGCTTATATGAGCCAGCTGCTGGTTATAGTAAGATACTACCAACTAAATGAAAAACTAGAGCTCGACTCTATTACAATACAAAATACTGCGAGATAACAGACTAACTAGCTATCTCAATAGCTATAGGTTGTCCGACTAGCTAACCCTTTACAATACAAAATAAATCCCTTTTATAGGCGGCCCAAAGGTCTCACCATTACAACACTGTGGGCCTGTCCCAACAGTGACCCAAAAACCCTAACTAGTGATAGTTGGTCTATCTGTACTCGAACTACCGCTTTCTGTCACACCACTGCTCTCTGCAGTCTTCCATGCTTCCCGGTGCTGACCATGGGTACTGGGCACCACTTCCCTTCTGTCCTTCATCTTCAATTCCTTGGTCTCGTTGCCGTTTTTCCTTTATGAGGGTAGATGAGCCCTCCTTTCTTTCGCCGCTACCTTGAATGCAGTGGGTGAGCTCTCTCTTCTCGTCTGCCACCTTGAATGCAGTGGGTCATCTCTCTCCTCTTGGCCGCTGAGGTACTGTCGTCTTCTTTGACTTCCCTGTCCTGATAGTCATAGTTTCTGGCTTTGATATGCAGCTAGAAACATGCTACGACGTCGTAGCTTTACCTTATCTCTTATATCTCCGCAAAACTATCTATCCGCCAAAATGGCAGCTTCTCCAATAGCTGCGAGAACCTACTCCAATAGTTGGTGGTTCAAATCACTAATTTCTAAGCATCAACAATTGGAAATACTAGCCACTAATATGTCAACGATCGGATGCTCTAGCCACTAAACTCTTTGTCAGCGATCGAAACTCCAAACCACTAACCATCGGCACTTTAAACCACTAACCATCAGAACTTTAAACCATGAGATTCTTCGTAGTGGTGGCGTCGTAGTGGACTAAACCTATGGAATGTCGGTGTAATAGAGGACTACACCTCTGATTGTTGTTTAAAAAGGTTTTGATGGTAACAAAATTTTTAGCAATATGTCTAACCGTCAAAAGGGTTTTCCACCTGTTATTTATCTTCCAACTTTCGGTGGCTAATAAGATGTTCTGATCCTCGCCCAAGCCACTGAAAGCTACAACTTGTGAAATTTTTACCCAAATAAAAACAGAGGCTTTCAAACTGTTAGTGATATTCATATCCTTCATTGCATGATTTAAATTATTCATACTAAAAAAATAAATTATTTTGGGAGATAACATCTGGATCCTAGTTGGGAATGGGAACCTCCCAGTGAGGTCCTAGCAACCCCAAATGAAAATGCCTTTCCTAAAAAAAAATGAATAATTTAATCTATCTTCTAGTGTTCCATTGGTCATGGAATCATTTGTCTTTTATAACTAATCCCCTACAATCTTCCTGTAGCTTGCTTTGCTTATTCACAAAAACAACTGAAAATGACCTAGATGCTCATATTAAGAGCTTATTTTCCTATCTACTCCTACTCCTAATTATAATAAGTAGATTCTTGTTATCATATGACATCATGCTTCCAATGAAGCTACGTCAGAAGCTGACCTGCGGAACTTATCCTTGATCTTGACCCCAAAAATAAATTAAACCCTAGCGTGCAACAATGTAGTTTCAAAGGGTGACAAAACCAACTCTCATCTGACAAAAATATTATGATATCTATGCTCCTCATAAGTTCCAAATAGTCAGCAATAGGTTCATAAAAGCCAACAAGAAATACCTTTTTATGTTTTTGTTCCAACTTAATGAAATGTTGTCGTTGGTTGCTTTTAGTGATCACTACATTAACTATAGATTGCCTAACCTCTGACTGGGAAGGATGAGTTATGCCCTACTATTCTGGAATTTTTAGAGCCTCATCTTCCTCTTCATATCCGTTGTATTCTTCCTTTGTCTGATAAAAATGCGAGCTCAACAGCTAATCTGAATCTTTCTACTCCCCTTCACATAATTTTAATTTATCATGATGATAGGATGGCTTATCACAGCTAAGAATTTCCTCTTCCACAATAATATCTTTGTAGGATATACCAAAACTAAAAAGATCTATATTGGGCTTTTGAGCAGCAGATTCATAACAAGCATCTATCACAGCATTGACACATTTTTTATCATCTCTCTGCTGAAAATAAGAACTAGATGAACTTTGAGTAAACAATAAGTCTTCAGAAATTTTAACCTCTTCTTCCGCATCACTATATTTGTTGAATATAGGAGCGTCAAGATAATATTCTAATGATAGAGATGAAGGCTCTTGTGTCGGAGTATCAGCAATAAAATTTTGAAACAGATATAGAAAAATATTACCTATTTCCTTGTCATGATTTGAAGCAACATGTTCATAAGGAGAAGGAAGATCTCCTTGATGTTCTAGGTGGAGATTAGATAGCCCCTAGAAATCTTGCTCCTCTTGGTTACTGTAACTTTCCTTGATTTGCAAATATGGAAACTGTGAGCTACCCTAATTGATTTCAATGCTCATTTGACCAGCAAAAAGTAGATCACCTCCATGTGTAGTTAAAGAAATCAATTCCTCAGATTCACCACAATCAGATTCAATGATGGTAGGAAAAAATTCAACTCCTTTATAATTCATTTCTAGATTATGTTTATGGGAAAGTACCTCATTGTGAAGATCATAAGAGAGATGAGTTAGCTCTTGAGGGGGATATTATTCTCTATTTATCTTTTCATCCTGAGAATGCAATTCATATTCTTCAAAACAATTATCGAATGCAAACTCATCTGAATAGTATCTTTGAGAGTGCTCAGTGAATGCTCGGTGAAAATATTTCAATGATGAAACGCTAGAAGGAGGTAAAGAAAAATACCACTGATGTGCATCACCATATAATGAATACATGACCATCTTCATACGAACATATTCATGTTGATAATCTAATATATATCCATGCATTCGTGAAACTTGAGGAGGTGTTCTACAGGATTATCTTCTTCCTCCTCCTTGAAGACAGGTAGAAATTCTCTCCATTCAGACATATCAGGTATCGGATGTGGGAAACTAGGAATGAAAGAGAAGTCAAGAGGTGCAAACTTTTGAGCCAAAAGAGAAGCAAATTATTTTGAAATATTAATATTGTGGAGTCTCCACCGAATTCGTCTTTCATGGAGTCCCTAGGGATGAGATCTTCACAAGAAACAGTGCTTGAAGATGCCCAAACCCTAAAATTTTTTGATGTATTTATAAATTCTTTAGATTTGTATGTTTTAGCAGAAGAAATAATAGTAGAAATATTTCTTGAAATTCCTGATGTAGCTTCCTATGCGGCACTGCTGGTCTACCTTAGTGAAGTCCTAGATTTCCTCAAAATTTCTTTTGGATCTAAAACTGGTGTTCCTGGTGGCCCCTTAGGGTTTGCTCTGGTACTTGGTCTTCTTGAAGCCACCTTATTTCAATGGAGTCTCCAGATACATGATTATAACCAGAATAATGTCCAAGCTTTGTATATCATCAAAACATGGATCTATGTCATCTCCCAGGGAAGCTTAGCTTCAATCTCCTCTCCCCGACAACGGCGCAAGTTTGTTATCACTCCAAGAAACTCCTCTAGGTTTTATCTCGCAGATTCCTAGTAAATTACAATTTTTTTAGGGTTTTCTGATATGGATCAAGTCAGTTGACCTATATAACCTTGACACTCTCAAGGCATACATAAAACTCACTCGTTTACAAGGATTTTAGTTGCAATAGCTCAGAAGTTCGACAATAAGGTGTAGGATGGAGAACTCACCAGGATGGCAAACTTACATACAAAACACATGCACATAAATGGCTAAATCCTTATGAGTATGGTATTTATAAATCAAATAGCACTAAAAAACCAATAGGATGACAATTATCAGTTTTTTAATCAATTTGAAAATGACCTAAATACACATTCAAGCATAAATATAGTAAAAAAAGAGATGATGCCTGAACAGATCACAACAAAAGAGCTTATATCATGAATAAGTAAAATGAGAAGCGTGAAATCATTATCGACTCATAAATCCCTGAATTTGAACCTTTATTATAAAATCAGTCTCAGGTTTTATAGCCTTCTACAAAAAATACAGATCCTAAAAAGTCAATCTATTTACACCAAAAATACTTGAAAGTGATAGTTTTTTCATATTAGGGTTTCAAACCCTACCTAAATATTTTTATAACTTATGAAAAAGATCTAGTTCATTGACTAGAGAATAAATAACTGCAGTAGTCACTGATAATCACCACTGCTGGTTCAGTGTAATTTTTCTGCCAAAATCTAGTGTTTCGGCGGTAAACTAACGTGACCTTTCTTGTTTAATCCGTCAAAATTTCCTATCATGCCATTGCAGTTGGTTATTGAAAGTTATAACCTCTAAGCCGTCGGTGCCCCAGGCCTGACTGTTTCCGTAGTGTCAGCATCTCCAATTACTAGCACCGTGATGATTTCTATATCGACGATCGGAAGTTGTTTCCTCTAACCCGTCGACACCCCAAGCCTCAATGCTTCCATAGTGTTGGCACCTCAAATGACTAACATCGCGACGGTTTATGCATCGATGATCGAAATTTCTATCCTCTAGCCCATAGGAAATTTATATCTAAATGTATCGGCACTTTCCATCACTATCTTGTCAGTGATCGGAAGCTGTAATAACTAATGCATTGGAACCTCAAGGCTGAATGCTACCGCGGTTTCTACATCGGTGATCAGAAGTTGTTTCCTCTAACCCATCGGTGCCACAAGACTCAATGCTACCAGAATGTTGGAGATTCAAATGACTAACATTGTGACGTTTTATGCATCAATGATTGAAAGCTCTATCCTCTAGCCCATCAGCACTCCAAGCCTGAATGTATCAGCGCTTTCCATCACTAGCTTGTTGGTGATCGGAAGCTGTAATCACCAATGTGTTGGAACATCTTATCTGAACACTGCCGCAGTGTCAAAGCTTTAAGCCACTAGCTTCGTGATTGAAAATCAGAATCTCTAGCCACTATCCCATCGGTGGCTTAGACCTGAGCGCTGCCCCAATGTCGACGGTTCAAATCACTAATTTCTAAGCATCGGCGATCGAAAAGAGTAGCCACTAATCTGTCAACAATCACATGCTCTAGCCACTAAAATCTTCGTCAACGATCAGAACTCCAAACCACTAACCATTGACACTTCAAACCACTAACCATCGAAACTTCAAACCACTATATTCTCCATAGTGGTGGTGCTATAGTGGACTAAAACTCTGAAACATCGGAGTAATAGAGGACTACACCTCCGATCACTGTTTAAAAGGGTTCTGATGCCAGTAAGAAATTTAGTAATATGTCTAACCACCAAAAGGGTTTTCCACCTATTGTTTATCTTCCAACTTTATGTGGCTCATGAGATGTTCTGATCTTCATCCAAGCCATTGAAAGCTACAACTTGTGAAATTTTTACCCAAATAAAAAACAGAGGCTTGCAAAATTTCAGTGATATTCATATTCTTCATTGCATGAGTTAAATTATTCATACTATAAAAATAAATTATTTTGGGAGATAACATCTGGATCCTACTTGGGGATGGGAACCTCCTAGTGAGGTCCGAAGAACCCTAGAACAAAATGCCTTTCCTAAAAAAAAAGGAATAATTTAAGCTATCTTCTAGTGTTCCATTAGGCATGGAGTCATTTTCCTTTTATAACTGATCCCCTGCAATCTTTCTGTAGCCCGCTTTGCTTATTCATGAAAACAACTGAAAATGACCTAGCTACTCATATTAAGAGCTTATTTTCCTATCTACTCCTACTCCTAATTCTAATCATTAGATTCTTCTTATCATGTGACATCATGCTTCCAATGAAGCTAGGTCAGAAGCTGATTTGCTGAACTTATCCTTGATCTTGACCCTAAAAATAAATTAAACCCTAGCGTGCAACAATGTACTTTCGAAGGGTGACAGAACCATCTATCATATGACAAAAATATTCTGATATCTATGCTGCTCAGAAGTTCTAGATACTCAACAACAGGGTCATAAAATACAATAAGAAATACCTTTTTATGTTGTTGTACCAACTTAATGAAATGATGTTGCTGGCTGATTTCAGTGATCACTACATTAATTGTAGATTGCTCAACCTCTGACTGGGAAGGATGAGTTATGCCCTGTTGTTCTAGACTTTTCATATCCTCATCTTCCTCTTCATATCTATTTCATTCTTCCTTTGTCTAATAAGAATGCGAGCTCAACAGCTGATCTGAATATTTCTGCTCCCCTTCACATAATTTGAATTTATCATGATGATAGGCTGGCTTATCACAGCTAACAATTTCCTCTTCCACAATTATATCTTTGTAGGATATACCAAAACTAAAAATATATGTATTGGACTTTTGAGCAGCAGATTCGTAACAAGCATCTATCACAACATTCACACATTTTTTATCATCTCTCTACTGAAAAGAAGAACTAGATGAACTTTAAGTAAACAATTAGTCTTCACAAATTTTAACCTCTTCTTCCTCATCACTATATTTTTTGAATATAGGAGCGTCAAGATAAGATCCTAATGACAGAGATGAAGGATCTTGTATAGGAGTATTAGCAATAAAATTTTGAAACAAATCTGGAAAAACATTACCTAGTTCCTTGTCATGATTTGAAGCAACACGTTCATAAGGAGAAGGAAGATCTTCCTGATGTTCTAGCTGGAGATTAGATAGCACCTGGAAATATTGCTCCTCTTGGTTACTGCAACTTTCCTTGATTTGAAAATCTACAAACTGTGAGCTAGCCTGACTGATTTCAATGCTCATTTGACCAGCAGAAAGTTGATCATATCTATGTGTAGTTAAAGAAATCAATTCCTTAGATTCACCACAATCATATTTAATGATGCTAGGAAAAACTTCAACTCCTTTATAATTCATTTCTATTTTATGCTTATGGGAAAGTACCTCATTTTGAAGATCATAAGACAAATCAGGTAGCTCTTGAGGGAGATATTCTTCTCTATTTATCTTTTCATCCTGATAATGCAACTGATATTCTTCACAACAATTATTAAATGCAAATTTTTTTGAATAGTACCTTTTACATTGCCCAATGAATGCTCGATGAAAATCTTTCAATGATGAAATGTTGGAAGGAGGTAAAGAAAAATACCATTGATGTGCATCACCATATAATGAATACATGAACATCTTCATGCTATTGTTATAATATATCCTTGCATTTGTGAAAGTTGAGGAGGTGTTCTACATGATTATCTTCTTCCTCCTCCTTGAAGACAGGTAAACAGTCTCCCCATTCGGACATATCAGGTAATGGATGTGGGAAACCAATAACGGAAGAGAAGTCAAGAGGTGCAAACCTCTAAGCCAATGGAGCAGAAAATGCTTTTGACATCTTAATATTGTGGAGTCTCCATTGAATTCATCTTTCATGGAGTCGCCAGGGATGAGATCTTCCCAAGCAACAGTGCTTGAAGATGCCCAAACCCTAAAATTTTGTGATGTATTTATAAATTCCTGAGATTTGTAAGTTTCAGCAGAAGAAATAATAGCATAAATATTTCTTGAAATACTTGATGTAGCTTCCTGTGCAGCACTGCTAATCTACCTTAGTGAAGCCTTAGCTTTCCTCAAAATTTCTTTTGGATCTGAAATTGGTGTTGTTGGTGGCCCCTTAGGGTTTTCTCTGGTACTTGGTCTTCTTGAAGCCACCTTATTTCAATTGAGTTTCCAGATAGATGATTAGAACTAGAATAATGTCCAAGCTTTGTTTATCATCAAAGCAAGGATCTATGTCATTTCCCAGGGAAGCTGAGATTCAATCTCCTCTCCTCGGCAATGGCGCCAGTTTGTTATCTCTCCAGAAAAATCCTCTATGTTGTAGCTCAAGGATGCCTAGTAAACTACAATTTTTTTTAGGGTTTTCTGATATGGATCAAGTCAACTAACCTATATAACCTTTCCACTCTCAAGGCATGCATAAAACTCACTCATTTACAAGGATTTTAGTTGCAATAGCTCATAAGTTCGACAATAAGGTGCAAGGATGGAGAGCTCACCAAGATGGTAGACTTACATACAAAACACATGCATATAAATGGCTAAATCCTGATGAGGGTGGCATTTATAACTCAAATAGCACTAATAAACCAATAGGATGACATCTATCAATTTTTTAATCAATCTAAAAATGACCTAAATACACATTCAGGCATAAATACAATAAAGAAAGAGATGATGGCTGAACAAATCAAAACAAAAGATCTTATATCGTGAATAATTAAAATGAGAAGCTTGAAAGCATTATCGGCTCATAAATCCCTGAAGTTGAACCTTTATTATAAAATCATTCTTAGGTTTTATAGCCTTCTATAAAAAATACAGATTTTGAAAAATTCGATTTGTTTACACCAAAAATACTTGAAAGTGATAGTTTTTTCATATTAGGGTTTCAAACCCTACCTAACTATTTTTATAACTTATAACAAAGATCTGGTTCACTGACTGAATACTAAATAACTACAATAGTCATTGATAATCACCACTGCTGGTTCAGTGTAATTTTGTTTCCAAAAGCCAGTGTTTGGGCGGTTAACTGACGTGGCCTTTCTTGTTTAATCTGTTGAAATTTCCTATCCTTCCATCCCAGTTGGTGATCAGAAGTTATAACCTATAATCCCTCGATGCCCATGCCTGAATGTTGCCATAGTGTCAACTTCTTCAATTACTAGCGTTGTGATGGTTTCTACATCGGCGATCAGAAGCTGTTTCCTCTAACCCATCGGCGCCCCAAGCCTCAATGTTGTCGCAGTGTTGATGCCTCAAATGACTAACGTCACGACGGTTTATGCATTGGAGATCAAAAGTTCTATCCTTTAGCCCATTGGTGCTTTATATCTGAATGTATCGGCACTTTCCATCACTATCTTGTCGGAGATCAAAAGCTGTAATAACTAATGCATCGAAACCTCAAGGCTGAATGCTACCATGGTTTCTAAATCAGCGATCAGAAGCTGTTTCCTCTAACCCATCGGTGCCCTAAGCCTCAATTCAGCCGCAATGTGGAGCTTCAAATGACTAACGTCGCGATAGTTTATGCATCGATAATTAGAAGCTTTTTCCTTTATCCCATTGGCACTCCAAGCCTGAATGTATCGATGCTTTCCATCACTAGCTTGTCGGCGATCAGAAGCTCTAATCACTAATGTGTTCGAACTTCTTATCTGAATGATGCCACAATGTCAAAGCTTTAAACCAATAGCTTTGCGATTGGAAATCAAAATCTCAAGCCACTATCCCATTGATGCCTTATACCTGAGCACTTCCCCAATGTCGGCATTTCAAATCACTAATTTCTAAGAATCGACGATCGGAAAGACTAGCCACTAATCTGTCGGCGATCAGATGCTCTAGCCACTAAACTCTTCGTCGGTGATCGAAACTCCAAACCAATAACCATCGGAACCTTAAACCACTAACCATAGAAACTTTAAACCACTAGATTCTCCATAGTGGTGGTGCCGTAGTGGACTAAAACTCCAAAATGTCGATGTAATAGAGGACTACACCTCTGGTCGCTATTTAAAAAGGTTCCAATGGCAGTAAAACATTTAGCAATATGTCTAACCACCGAAATGGTTTTCCACCTGTTGTTTATCTTCCAACTTTTGGTGGCTAATGAGATGTTCTGATCCTTACCCAAGTCACTGAAAGCTATAACTTGTGAAATTTTTACCCAAATAAAAAACAAAGGCTTTCAAACTATCAGTGATATTCATATCCTTCATTGTATGAGTTAAATTCTTCATGCTATAAAAATAAATTATTTTGGGAGATAACACATGAATGTGGACCAATACACTTCAGATCCATGGACGATGATTATGTCATGGATACCCATAATACACTATAGATCCATGATTAATAATACTTAAAACAAAACATGGCTACAAAATATATAAAGTAGATCCATGCTATCCAGACTGGATATTGGACATAGCCACCAAACATACAATGTGGATCCATGTCATAAATTCAAACAACAGTCCAGCGCAGCCTAAGGATACACACATATTCAAGTGAATACCTAACAAATCAGGGTCTTCATTCCAATCCCAAATGACATGATTCTAACCATGTAAATAGTTGTCCTGATGTCGAATATGGTAGAAACCACTTGATTACCATTCGTTGATGTATAATGTTAACAAGTGTGAGGTATATCACCATTGATTTTAATGATTCCCAAGATATATTAGTACATTCCTACAAATGTGAATAGAGGAATTGAAGTTTAACATCCGATGAAATATTTCAATCACAAGCCATTGATGAAATCCTACTGTCGAAAGCAAGGAAACCTACCATTGAGGCATGCAAGATTCAAGCTACTTGACTTGGTTTCTAAGTCTAATTCCCAAATGATGTGTTGATGTCAACAAGAATAAACTCATTGAAGGAGGGCCATGATGATTCCTTCATAATCGTTGTCGAGCGAAATTGTTGTCGGTTTAATTCCGTTGCAGTAATTGCCCAACTATTTATTTACTTATCAATCCGGGGTACGTAAACTGACGAAGCACGTGC
>LPNX010631272.1:311920-324557 GCA_001517045.1 Pseudotsuga menziesii
ATCCTTGAAATGATGGAGGAGATGTACGTGAATTCTTTTCTTTGGATTAATCTTTCACATATTCCTACACATTACAAAGCTCACACATAATTGAGATATATATATGAAAAACATGTATATTTTCTAATATTTAATCATAAATTCACTTATGATACTAAAATGAATAAAGTGGAAAATAATAATGTAAAACCCACAAATATGTATGGAAATGGTATGATAAAAGGTTAATGGGGCGATGAAATGTAAGGAATAGGGAAGATAAAGTGGATGAAAAATGGACATTTTTGAGACTCGACAATCGTCATGAAACATGGAAGAGAAAATGATGTTGAAATGGTGAAACAACCATAGGACTGACTCAGATATGACCAACTTTAAAGGAAGGTAAGGTTACTAAAGAAGTAAATTGCAAAGGAGGTTCCCTTTGAACATTGAATGACATGAAAAATGACTTGGAAACATTAACTCAATGAGGAAGAGACCAGACATAATGCAAGGAAATGATGATGCATTCTTTGAATTGACTCGAGATTTATATGACTCATGAATGTGGATTGACTCGAGGATAAGATGAATACCCAAATGTTTGAAAATGAAAATGAATATAGGTTCTATGTTCAAGGGTGGACTATGAGCTTCCATAAATATAAATAAAATATGTTTACCATTCCCTTAATTTCCTCATCGCAAAGGATGAGTACCTCTTTGATTTTAATAATCTTGAAAAGGGTAACAAATTCTTGATATAGATCATCAGGTGATGAGTCCATTCTCATACATTTTATGAACCTTGTTATCACTCAAAATGTACCTTGGGTTGTAAAAGGAAATATCAATGTAACCACAAAACAAAGCTTTAGGAAAGAAATATACTTCTTTATTTCCAGAGATTGATCTCTCAAGGGTTCTTTAACAAGGCCAGATATGTAAATAAAATAAAGAATCAGATTGTATTATTGGTTGAAATAGGGAAAGTAAACATTGGGCTATGGATTTAAAATAGATATTATCAATCTCAAAGTTGTGTGCATGGAAACTTCAACAAAGGAAATATAGATATTCAGTTACAGTTAAAATGCTTGAGTCAAGTGTAAAAGAAGAGATAATGAACCTTTCATTAACATGGGACTCTATCAGATATGAATCCAATGCTAACTTTAGAGGAAAATATTAGTGAATATCTAAAAAATAATAGCCAGAGCATATACATATAAATTTTGAACCATTAAACACTCATTTAATACATGAAAGAATACATAATGAAAGGAAATAACATGAAAAAATTCACAATAAGAAGGGAAAGATAGACTGTAATCATAAACAATGCATGAATCTTTGATGAAAATGTCATATTCAACTTTGTAATTTAAATTATGTCTCAAAATACACAAATCAATTCTCACAGGTTCCAACCCTTTTTCGATAACATTCATAGGTTCTTATACAATTGCTCCATGAGCTGAAATAAAACTAACTACTAAAAATAAGCATAACTTCCTTTACATGTGTCATTCAACACTTATTAACTACTAATTGATTCTAGAAAATGAGATAAATTACTAATAAATATTCTTCAACATCAAATTCTCGATGATCTTCCATGTCTTCAGGCATGCAACATGTACTTGGTCCTTCTAGATTTTTCTATTGTTTTCCATTGGTATGCAGATGACAATTCCAATGTGAACATCTCCTTTGATAACACATGCAATTCCACATGATCCTTGTAAGAGTAATATTTTAGGTGTGCACATTATTCCTTGAGAGAAAAAAAAATTGGAACTCGTCTTCCATCTTGTTAACAACCATATTACAAGATAACGATTGGTTCATATCAACAAAATTTGTGTGATCCAATATGCATTGAATCAACTTATATTGGTATTCCTTCTGAGTTAGAATAGTTCCCTTTTCTTCTCAAAATAATGGGAGTCCTTTATTGAACAAATGATAAAACATATCTCTAAATATCTTTAATTGATGTGCCATGATGTTAATTTTGTCCTGGACTGTATCCAAATTATGCTACATGTTCACTACCTTTTTGTCGTAGGTTATGATTGATATCCTATCCTTGATATTTTCATTTTTCAAGTCCTCCTCTACGTTAATGTATTTGTAACTTCAAAAAGTATTCACTTGTATATATTATGTATTGTACCCCGATGTTTATTCCGAGAAGTGTCTGTAATGTATTAGAGTCATGTCATGCCTCGATGTTCCTATCGGGAGATTCAATAATGTAAACAATTCATGTAAATTCATTGTGGGTAACCCTCCTATTGTTAAGGGTTAAAGTCCCCACAATTGTGTGGCACTAGGGTTATTATACTCTCCTAGAGAAGTCAGCCCTAGATGAGTTAATGTAATTCAGGTCATTAGTACCCCAGTTGTGGTTATTCGAGCCTACATAACTGAGTTAGGATTACTTGAGCCTACATAATAGAGTTAAAGGTCAAGTGAATGAAAGAATATAAATAGAGAGTGAGACTTTCTATTTATTACAGACACACTCACTCACTGATGTGCATGAGTGAGAGAGAAGAAGCTAGGATCAGAGAGAGAGACTACTGTTGTCAAGAGATCATATTTATGTTTTTGGGTTTTACTTTTGGTGTTGATTATATCTCTAAAGAAGTTGCAAAGTTTTCTCATTTATGGCTTCCTTGAGGAAAATATTTGTGTCTATTGTCTCTTGTGTTTGATTGCTGTGCTTGTTATTCTCTTAGTTAAAGATCCTAATATAATGCTAGCTTGAATGATAAAAATTGAACATGGTATCAGAGCTAACCTGAGAAGAAGACAATGTGTAGCTACAAAATCTAGGGCTTCTTACTTTTTGGGTCTCTCTCCACAATCCATCAGCAAAAATACGCTAGGATGACTCTCCATTGAAGGGCACATCTTTCTGTCGAAGCGGAATTCGATTCTGGGCATTTTCAGTTTTTGGTGCAGGAAATTAAGGATTTTTACAGTAGAATAATTTTTTAGTGAGCTTTTCATAGGATTTATCTCCTCATAAAAATCTAATTTTATATATCGGGGTCGATATTTTTGGTTGGGTATAACTTCAGGAAAGTCAAACCCTAGTTTGACCCCAGGCTGGAAAGACCCTAAATACTAAAAATGATACGTTTTGTTACATTCGTTGTATCTCTGGGTTGCAAAACTATGAGGGGCCAAAAATTTCACAGGCAGAGTATACAATCCTGATGTACACTTTGTCCAATTTTCAGACTCATATTCTCTGTATTATAGGAGATATGATTCCTCCAAGTTACGGTTCCAACCTCTTCCAGGATTCATCCCTAAACAAGACACCTGGGAAGAATTGTTATATCTCAGGCTACGAAGGACCAAATGAAATTTCTCAAGATTTTCATGAAAGGGCATGGAATGAGAATTATTTTGTAAAAGTTTTAGGCCCCTAAGATGACACATTGACAAGTGAAAGTCCATACAACTTTTCTATTCTGAACATTCCTAAAAGAGGTCACTTTGGGAAACTGATCATAAGTCCCAATTGGTGAAACCAATTTTGATGAAAACTATGGTGTTGGAACAAGGAAAGATGAGGCTAACTCAGTGCAAATTTTCAGACATAGAGGAGTAGTAATTTTGGGGATACTTGAGAAATAGTATGAGGAATTTCTACAAAAGAAATTGGAAAACTAGGGCTTCTTGTTCTGGGAGCTTCCCTTCACCGTTTTCAAAAAATGAGTACCTTGGATTGATCACCTTTAAGAGATATATCTTTCTATCCAATCAGATATGAAATATTCCAATTTTTTAAAATTAGGGTTTCTCTGAAAATCCCTAGATCAGCCAGATCCAGAACCAAGACAGACACCTCAAATCGGTAAGATCTAATATTTATCTATTTTCATTTGAGGTTCTCATTTCAAAGTGATCTATCACATCAGCTTGATGATAAGCTTGGTGAAGTTGAAAAATTCCAAGGATGGAAGTATATGATCTCTCTGAAGAAAATGAATTAGACACCTACATAAGCAAAGAGGTTCCAGCTCCAGAGGGAGATGAGGCTAAAATCCTTACTCCAGAAGAACTTGGTCAAGGCCAAGAAGATAATTGGTGATTCAATCATGGATCACCTTATAGCACAAGTTTCTTCCCTAAAGACACCGAAATAGATGTTTAATTACTTGACCAAGCTATTTGAAGGAAAGAACATAAATCAAAATATGACCTTAAGAAACCAGTTGAATAATTTGAAGATCCAGAATGCAGATACCGTACAGTCATACTTTACAAGGGTCTCTAAAATCAAAGAACAACTTGAAGCGATAGAAGAAGAAGTGGAGAATGCAGAAGTTGCGATAACAACCTTGAATGGCCTCCTAGGATCATGGGATTCATTGATTTGAGGAATGTGTTCCAAAATAAAGTGATTACTTTCAGCATACTCTGGGAAGAGTGCACACAAGAAGAAGCTCGACTAGTAATAAGAGAAGAGGAAATGGGAGAAACTGAAGATCAAGCTCTCGCGATTCAAAGAAAATCCCTCAAGTGATGAGGAATATGAAGGACTCAATTCTTTAAGGGCCTCTTATCCATCTTGAGCATTTGGATAAGAAATGATGATGTCATGAATGAAGAATATTATGAAGCGGAAGGCTCAAGAAGTTGTCTACCCACGAAACAAATAAAGATAAGCATTTCATTGTCGTTTCATGATATTGTTTTGTTATGCATTTGTTTATATTTAGTTGATGTATTATGCATGATAGAATGTTTGCATTAATGATGGTATACTACTAATATGCATGTGATGGGTAATAGCTCATGGTGCTATACAACTCTCCATTGCTACTTATCTAGAATGAAACCTCTTTGCTGGCATATTGTATTAGTGCACAATCTCAATGTTGTCCTGGTAGAGATGGAAGGAATCTAGAAAATTTCCATGAGATATGGATGAATGTTGTATTGGCTAAAATAGTTGCATGATCATATATCTTGATGCAAAAGGATTTTTCATTATGAATACACCTTATGAAATGTTTCTAACCATACAACTAATGCATTTGAATTGTAGGAATAATCACGTACAATCACCTACAAGAAGGACGAGACTTGTTCCAAAGAACAAGTGATGACAGTTTGAGAAATAATCCAAGAATGAAGAATAATATGATGAATGCAGTGACATCATTGATGCAGAACCTTCCAGATATGAAGAAGTAGCCAAGAAGAAAGGGAATATGAGTTCAAGAAGAATGATGTCTGGGATGCAGTATCAAGATGTGATGGGAAGTTCATAGTTCCATCATGCAGTAGATGGAAACATCATGGGATACAAGGAAATATTTATGGCACGAGGCATAGACCATGAAGAACTTGGATATGATGCACTACTTTCTAGGCATGGATGTGTGGACAAGAGAAGTATGTAGTAGAGATCCTAAAAAGGTTCAAGATGATGGACTACATGGCCATAACCACACCTATGGCATCGAACCTGAAGCTACCAAGTGTTGCCTCATCTGAGTTGGTTGATGCCACAATGTACCATCAGATTATTTGTTCCTTAATGTACTTGACATATACAAGACCATATATTTGCTTTGCTGTGAACACCTTGAGCCAGTTCCTAACAGATTCGTGACATGTTCACTTGATTGCTGGAAAGCATATTCTGAGGTACCTGAGGGGTATAGTTGATTATGAGCTGGCTCAAGTATGAGGTGAGTCAGAAGATTAACCTATAAGTTTATGTTGATTCATATTGGGTAGGAAGTGCCATCGATAGGAAGAGCACTTCATGGTGTTGCTTCAGTATGGGATCAGGTATGATCTCTTGGTTTAGCAGGAAACAGTCTTGTGTGGCACTAAGTATAGCTAAAGCAGAGTATGTCACAACTTGTTCAGCTAGTTGTGAGTTAGTATGGCTGCGGAAGCTACTATCTAATTTATTTGATCTCTAGTTGGATGCTACTTGTATATATTGCGACAACCAGATTTGTGTGAAGTTGTCTGAGAAATCAGTGTTCCATGACAAGTCAAAGCATATCCAAATCAAATATCACTATATCAGGGATATGGTGCAGAGAGGAGTAGTGAAGCTCCAGTATGTTGCGATGAACAAATAGATAGTTGATGTGTTGACTAAGCCTCTGGCTAGAGTGAAGTTTGAATACTTCATGGAGAAGATTGGTGTTCTCCACATCAAGGTTCCCTCTAAAGGGAAGTGATGAGTCCGTGATCCATTCTAACATGGTGAGAGGATTGGTTCCTTCCATGGTCATATGCAAGGGTTGAGCCATTCTATCATGGTGAGAGGATTGGTTCCTTCCATGGTCAGATGTGAGTGTTGAGCCATTTTGAGGTGACTGTGAGATGTGTCCTCACATGATCAGATATAAGCACTGAATGTAATTCTTTGAATCGAGGAACCTGGTTAGTTACCAAGAATTTTAGTCAAGGACAAAATCTCAGCTTAAGTGCTGAGATGCCATTATCTGGGAGAATAGAGGCACTTGGTCAGTTACTAGGAATTTTAGTCTAGGAATGAAGCTCATCTTAAGTGTTGAGATGCCATTCTTTGGGAGAATGGAGGCACCTGGTCAGTTACTAGGAATTTCGGTATGGGACTGAAGCTCAACTTAAGTGCTGAGATGCCATTCTATGGGAGAATGGAGACACGTGGTCAGTTACTAGGAATTTTAGTATGGGACTGAAGCTCATCTTAAGTGTTGAGATTCCATTATCTTGGAGAATGGAGGGACCTGGTCAGTTACCAGGAATTTCATTCTGGGACCGAAGCTCAGCTTAAGTGATGATATGACATTATCTAAGAGAATGGAGGCACATGTTCAGTTACTAGGAATTTCATTCTAGGACTGAGAGCCATTCTAACGTGACTATGTGATGTGTTCATTCCACATGATCATATATAAGTGCAGATCCCTTCTTACATGGTTGATGTGTTCATCCCATGGTAAGATATAAGTGTTGATCCCTTCTTACATGGTTGATATGTTCATCCCATGGAAAGATATAATTTTTGGGCCTTTCTGACATCGTTGATGTGTTCATCCCATGGCCAGATGTGAGTGTTGGGAATTCCTTTCTAACATGGTCAATGTGTTCATCCCATGGTCATATGTAAGTGCTGGGAGAGCCTTTTTGACCAGGTTAGATATAAGTGTTGAAGAAGATGAATACCTACTTGGAGGCTAGGCCTACAACCAGCATGAGGAAGGGCTGGCTCTATAGAACTTCCTGTGATGAGAAGAATCAAGAGATAGTACTAGTGATGATCTAGATCGGGTAATGATCTAGATCCAGTGATGATGATCCAGTAGTGATGATTCAATAGTGATGATCCATATTGAGTGAAGATCCAAATCTAGTGATGATGATCAAGATCTAGATGAATATGACTTGAATATGAATATGAAGATGGTGAGATGATCCAGATGATACAGAGAAGAAGACTTGTGTTGATAAAATGTGTTGAGAGAATACCTTCCTAGTTAAGAGGGAGTGTTGATGTATTTGTAACTTCAGAATGTATCACTTGTATATCGTATGTATTGTAACCCAATGTTTATTCTGGGAACTGTCTGTAATGTATTTGATTCATGTCATGCCCTGATGTTCCTATCGAGAGATTCAATAATGTAAACAATTCATGTAAAGTCATTATGGGTAACCCTCCTATTGATCAAGGGTTAAAGTCCCTACAATTATGGGGCACTAGGGTTATATTAGACTCTCCTAGAGAAGCCATCCCTAGGTAAGTTAATGTAAGTCGGGTCATTAGTACCCTAGTTGTGTTTACTCAAGCATACATAACTGCGTTAGGATTACTCAAGCCTACATAACATAGTTAAATGTTAAATGAACGAAAGAATATAAATAGAGAGTGAGACTCTCTATTTATTACACACACACACACACACTGGGATGCATGAGTGAGAGAGAAGAAGCTGGGATCAGATAGAGAGACTACTGCTATTAGGATATCATCCTTATGTTTTTGGGTTTTACTTTTGGTGCTGATTCTATCTCTAAGGAAGTTGCGGGGTTTTCTCCTTTATGGTTTCCCCAAGGAAATTTTTTGTGCCTATTGTCTCTTGTGTTTGATTAATGTGCTTGTTATTCTCTCAGTTAAATATCCTAATATAATGCTAGCTTGAATGATAAAAATCTAATACTTTGTTAATCCATTAAAAATTTTGATGGCATTATTGGAATAATCAATTGGATTTTTATTTAATTCCTCCTTGGTTGTTGTTGCAATTTGTCTGGATGACTGAATCAAAACCTCTTTATCTAACACATAATCATCGTAAGGTCTCAATTTGCTTGCTTCTACAATGATGACATCCCAAATGATATTCTTTTCCCCCTACACTAATGATCGGCCTGTTACCTGCTTCGTTAATTTATCATTTTTGGTTTGTAATTCTTAGCATTTGGCTTCCCAAGCCTTTCTCTCTTGTTCCCTTTTTAATGCCAATATTTCTAAGTTCATATTCTGATTTTTCAATCTATTCAGCTCTAATTCTTTCAGTTTAACCTATGATATAACCTATACAATGGTTTGTTCACTGGATTCAGTTGAAGGAGGAATAATTATGCATTCTAGTTCTTTCTCCTTCTCTTGTAACTCCTTTTCTTTCTCCTACAGTTTCTTTTCCATTTCATCAAATTTTACTTGGAGAGTCTTCTCACTCTCAAATACAAGAGTCATGTATTTCTTCCATTGTTTCTCTTTTTATGCAAACATTAATAACTTAGCCTTTCAATTTTTCAACTTGGCACTCAAGACCTTTTTTTCCTTCTCAAGTTCAACTAATTCAGATGCTTGTATTAGCTCAGTAGAAGGTATATTCGGTTTCTTTTTCAATAGTTGAATGTCATTATCCTTTTCATTCAACAATTTTTGTATCCATGCTCCTTTATCAGCTTGGATCTTAGTAGCCATCAAACATTGTAGGAGTAAAAAATGCATGAAATAAATAAGGCTGATGAACAAATCCATACAACTTAATCACCATTCCTTTTTAAAAAAGAAACCAATTACCAATCCTTTTCTCTGGAGAAAATTGCAAAATATCTTTCATTTTAGGCAACACTCTAGGTAACATCTTATGAAAAATGGCATTGTACACTTTAGACATGAGGAAGTTTATAAAATTATTGTAGTCCATAATCATTTTCTCAGTAAGCACCATATCAGGGACCTATAAGCTATCCTCATTAAATGACATAAACATTTTCAATAAATAGGATTGAAATATGAAACTTCTGGTCTTGTGGAAATCCATTAGCCAAGAATGAATATTCTTAGCCAAGAATTCCTCAAATTTAAGGCATGAAGTTTGTACCAATTGACTAGAGTCTTTAGACTCAATTGGAAAAGTACTTAGAACAAACAATAGAATCATAAGGGGCTCAGTGACATACTTGTTTGTATCTAACCCTAAGAACTAAATCATCAAGGTTATAAATCATTGGGTTTCTTTGTTAAAAATATTGGCATTGACAGGAAATGGTTGGTTTTGTAATTGAACATCAGGTTTGAAACAACTTTTAAAGAAATTATGTTTCTTTTTCATTGTAGACTCCCTAAAAAAAATGAACTATAGACTCTTCATTGTATTCTATGGAATTCAGGGTGAACTCAGTAGGGAATTATAGGGTATTTCTCACAACCACATGACTAATTAAACAAAGGATTTTTGAGCTAGAGGTATCTAGTATTACTCTTTCAAAGTGATACTAATTAATGGAACACCAGTCAATGAATTCAGGGTAGTTTAGGGTTTGGTCGGTAGTGAAATAGTGGAAATAAGACTAGTAGACATTATGAATATCGGTTCCATGATCCTTAAGAATATTCAACATCTGTTTGACAACATCAATAGGTCCATTAAGTAATATACTATCAAATACTTCTGCATCTTTGTCTTTAAACAATTATTCAATTTTCTTGTATTCTAAGTTCAGGGATTCTACATTATCAACTTAAGCCATTTTAAATACTTCCAATGGATACAAAAGGCCTACCTTGTGTGTTGACAAGGGGCCCAAGGATTCTGTGTTAGTTAGCCGCTTCTGTACAGTCCTTAGCTTTCATTTTCCAATTCAGAAGAATAAACTAATACCCTAATTCCATGTGGATTGTACTTTTATATTATTTTCATCTTCATATCAGTCTTGCATCTATTGCAGTGGAAAAAGTTCTTAGCCATCCATCTTGTATGATTCATCATGTGCCATCAATATTTATCCTATATTAAGTCCTTTGTTTCCCTCCATTGTAATTCTACCTCCCTTATTCTTAGTGCAAATCACAATTTCAAATTGAATTATAGCCATTCATCTAGATGTGGATCTGTCTAAGTCATTGAACCTCACATGACTTAAGAAATTTCTTAGATTTTTTTCCAAACTCAGAGTGAGCATGTTTTGGTTGCGAAATTATATTAGATCATAGATATTCACTAGATCAAATATACACCGTTCATTCCTCAAGACTTTAATTTCATTTTTCAACTATGCCAATGTCCTTCTTCCTCACACATTCATCTTGCAAAATAACTGACAGTCGTAGATATGCATCTATTTAAATCTTCACCATTTATCTTATCTCCCCTTTACCCTTATTTAATAGCCTCCACAATTTATTCTTCCTGGAACCTTTGTGTTGTGAAATGATCTTCAACCATGATCTTAATCTTTCCTACATCTCAGCCATCCAATGATGCGATCCCTACCAAATTTCACAACTTTGAAAAGTTCCTTTGTTTGTGCATCTTCAATCGACAAAATGATTGATGGTCATAGATCAGGATTGGATTTTAATATGAGCCACTGGAAGATAGATCTCCTACTCAATTTCACAATTTTCCAACATGAGTTACCCCTTACTAGTTCACATTGCAAAATTATCATGTACCATGGATAGAGAACCCACCGAGATCTCCACCATTCAAGTTTGTCGGAGATACCGTATTTCGCAGGTCCAAATTTTTTATTGATTCATGCATGTTATACCTGCAAAATTAGTTCTCATCGTAGATCTATTTCCACCAAAGGTCATCATCGTTAAAATATTTGGGTCGTACGGGATTTTGTAGGTTTGGAAACTTAATTATCTTGTGCAAGATGTCATTGTGAAATGATCCTCCACTATGGATATTTAACAATGATTGATATTAAACCATTGAAACATGGGAGACCTACAAGATTTCGTAAATCCTCCCAATCAATTTATCCTTGCATGTTCCATCAACGAAATCTCTGTCCACTGTAGATATGTCTCCATTCATCAATCTAACCGTTGATTCTTCCTACAAGTTAACACTCTTCTTTCAATATCAAAAATTATTTATACCATGCATCTTACCTTTGCAAAATCATTGGAAACCTTTGATATTGTTTTTGTACATTCACACTCCTCATTTCTGTCACCATATAACCCTGAGTAGATTTTCTTATTCAGACTCATTTGCAAGGTTGAAACTTTATGGTTTTTAATTATTTTGCATTCCAAACTTAGGAATAACCCTTCAGAACACCTCAGGAACTTCATTAACACCTCTCTAGGTCATATGATAAAAAAAATTCAGACCTTACTCTTTCGTTTCACTGGCCTAACCCCCTTGTAGAAATTCAGGCCTGCAGTAGATTAATTTCACCCACAACAATTAACAATTGATCATGCAAAATTATCAACAATGGAGACTGAATATGGAGCTGTAACACCAAATTATATTAACTGAGTGTACAATAGACAACCCTGTAATAACATAGGCTTCTGAATATATAGAATACATGAGCAAATCAAATGCATAAGGAAGCATCCAAATCTAGCATAAAGCAGGCTTACCCAAAATAGGCAAATCCCCCATAGGTGTAAAAAGCTGATCCCAAATCTATCAAGGACCCCACGAATTAGCAAGGGCGCATAGGCAAGCTAAAGAGTGGTCAAATGGCAGCTCATACATGCTTTTGCATGGAGGAAAGAGTGGAGGAGGAAGAGGCAACAAAGCTGATTCACCTCACCTAGTCTTGCTTTCCTATGTGCCTTAAAACACTGAAAAAGCAGGCAATAAAGCAGAAAAAGCAGAAGGGCGCCTAGGAGGCCAGGAATAAAGCAGATTTGATTCCTAAGGCTTTCCCAAGTGCTACATGAGTCAATAATTGCAAGCTTGACCTCTATGGATAGGCAATTAGCAACTTGCACATGGCGGGACTCATGGACTAGGCAAATAAGACAAAAATAAATGAATTAATGTCTAAGTGGGTAAATACTATGGGTTGATTATTCTAACACTCCCCCTTAAGACTGAATTTATGAGTAATAAATCAAAATATAGGGCCTAGCAACAAGGCTTAGTCACCCTTTTACATACTGCAAGTCCATATGAAACAAGGAAAGAGGCAAAACCAACTTGGGAAAATACTCCCTTAAACATGGACTGTAAAACAAAATTGTAGAATCTTGTCTCCACTCATGCTTTGACAGAATGATCAGCAATCCCCAGCAATGATTTCAGATGGCTGAAGGTCTTCTCACAAAATTATTTTGTGAAGATGTCAGCTACTTGTTCTGAAGATGAACAGAAGAGTAGGTGAATGGTGCCATCATGCACAAGCTCTC
>LPNX010631272.1:325281-353048 GCA_001517045.1 Pseudotsuga menziesii
CACCTTGTGGGGCTGTTTGGGTCTGCAATAAACTCATATCCATCAGAAAAATCAGAATCAGCATGTTCAAAAAACTTTTTACTTACTTCTTGAGGTTCAGGTGGTGAAGAGGCTTCACCAATCTCCACTTCTGCAAGGGGTTCTTCTTCAAACTGAACACACCTTTCAATGAAGGCTTTGTTTGTTCTCAAGTTTATCAACTTGTACCCTTTTGAATATTTAGAGTATCCCACAAAAATACACTCTTGGCTTTGGGGCTGCAAAGCCTTCCTCTTCTCTGTCGGGATTCTAGCCCATGCCTTTGAGCCAAAAATCCTGAAATGGGTCACATCTGGCTTGTGCCCACTCCATGCTTTGAAAGGAGTCATGCCATCCAACTGTTTGTGAGGCACCCTATTCTGAATATAGTCTGCACAGTTGATAGCTTCATCCCAGTACTTTGGTGGCAAAGTTTTGGCCTCCATCATGCATGTTGCCATCTCCTTCAGTGATCTGTTCTTCCTCTCTGCAACACCATTTTGCTGTGGTGTGTAGGGGATAGAATGCTGCATCTGAATACCTGCATCTGCACAATAGTTAATAAACTCATTATTGACATACTCACCACCATTGTTAGATCTGAGTGCTTTGATTTTTCTTCCACACTGGTTTTCAACCAAAGCCTTGAAGACTTTGAATAGGCCAAAAACTTATGACTTGTGTTTTATGAAGTGAACCCAACAATACCTAGAGAAGTCATCAATAAAGGTCAATGCATATTTGGCCTGAATCATGGACATATGAGGAAATGGACCAGAAACATCACTATGAATGAGCTCGAGGGGTGCAGAGGTTCTCTAATGGCTGGCTTTCTCAAATTTGTGCTCTGGGTGTTTTCCTAGGATACAGCCTTGGCATACTCCTTTGGAAAATTTTATCTTGGGAAACCCTATGACCATATCTTTCTCACTAAGATCAGATAAATAATTGTAATTTAAATGGCCAAATCTTTCATGCCATAGCTTGCTAGCTTCATTAGCATGGATAAGAAGAGCAGAGGGGTTTGAGTAAGGCAGGAAGTGTGAAAACATGTATACCTTTTGAGCATGATTCGCTACTCCTTTTGCAATGATTCTTCCACTTGAGATTTCTGTGATCTCAATTTCATCTGGTGAGAATGTGACTTTCTTAGGAGACCCAGTGTGGGTCATTTGGTACACTGATAGAAGGTTGGAGGTGAGACCAAGGACATACAACACATTGTTGAAGTTACCATGATCAAGATCTATCCTTCCTTTTCCTTTTCTTTCAGTGAGAGAGTCATCTCCCAGTACAATAGATGGTCCTTTCAACATATCTAGTGAGGAGAAGGCCTCCTTAGTCGAAACCATGTGTCTTGAAGCTCCGGAATCTATGATAAAACTGGGTGAGCTTGATGTGCTAGCAACTAGAGCATGAAATCTCTCTCTATCATTGGAACTTGATCCTCCTTCTCTCTTCTTTGAGCCTTCTGGAAGGGAGATGCCATTCTTCTCCAGGAGATTGGCCAGCATATCAATCTGCTTTTTCATACAAGATATTTCAGTGTGATTGCCCTTCGAACAATATGAGCACTTGTTCATATCACCTTTGTTTTCTTCTTCTGGGTATTTTTCTTGGGATCTTGTTGATCCTCTGGAGACTACTTCTTGTCTCTTCCTTTCTCAGGTGGATTTTTAGCTTTCTTCTTGCTTTTTGAATCCACCCTCGAATCTCCAGCAATCAAAGCTTGATCTTTGGATGGTTTGATGGTTCCCATCATCACCAGCTTGTCTTGTTCTTGTGTGAGAGATTCCATGAAATCTGCAAGGCTAGGAATCTTCCAGGTTCAAGCTGTGAGTTTTGTGGCATAGAAGGTCGAAAAAAAGACTGAGTAGTTAGGTCCTACCATCCTAGCTTCGAGAGGATGGCCAATATGAGATGCTCATCTTTCTTTTCAATACCACACTGTTTCAGCTGCAAAACTAGTGCTTTGAACTTGGAGAAGTATAGCTGCAGTGATTCAAAATTATTGGGACTCAGGGAAATCAATTCATTTTCGATTTGGTGTCCCTTCATCTCATCTGTCTTTCCGAAGAGTTCAGAAATTTTCTCCCATACTTGATCCGGTGAAGTTAATCCATCGAGATGGAAAAGGAGGTCTCGGGAAATACTGAGACATAGGAGGCCATAAGCCTCATCTCTCCGATTGTGCCATTTGATCTTCTCTGCAGCAGCATTGGGCTCTGCTTCTATAGCCATAGTCACCCTGTAGAGGCATTTCCCTCTCAACAAGATCTCCATCTCTGCTTTCCATTCAAAATAGTTGAAGGGAGTGAGGATAGTTTTCTGTGAATCCATAGCTTTAGAAAATCTGTCCCGGCTGTCAGTAGAAGGCTCCCAGTCTTGATGTCGAACCTGCAAAACAATTTTTGAAGGAGAGTAAAAACCTACAATGGCTCTGATACCATGTAGAAATTCATGCCTGCAGTAGGTTAATTTCACCCACAGCAATTAACAATTGATCATGCAAAATTATCAACAATGGAGACTGAATGTGGAGCTGTAACACAAAATTATATTAAATGAGTGTACAATAGCCAACCCTATAATAAAATAGGCTTCTGAATATATAGAATACATGAGCAAATTGAATGCATAAGGAAGAATCCAAATCTAGCATAAAGCAGGCTTACCCAAAATAGGCAAATCCCCCATAGGTGTAAAAAGCTGATCCCAAATCTATCAAGGACCCAACGAATTAGAAAGGGTGCATAGGAAAGATAAAGAGTGGTCAAATGGCAGCTCATACATGCTTTTTCATGGAGGAAAGAGTGGAGGAGGAAGAGGCAACAAAGCTGATTCACCTCACCTAGTCTTGTTTTCCTATGTGCCTTAAAACACTGAAAAAGCAGGCAATAAAGCAGAAAAAGAAGAAGGGCACCTAGGAGGCCAGGAATAAAGTAGATTTGATTCCTAAGGATTTCCCAAGTGCTACATGAGTCAATAATGGAAATTTTGACCTCTATGGATAGGCAATTAGCAACTTGCACATGGTGGGACTCATGGACTAGGCAAATAAGACAAAAATAAATGAATTAATGTCTAAGTGGGTAAATACTATGGGTTGATTATTCTAACACCCCTTCCAACCATTTAGCTCAAAATAGTGTTAACAAACCTAAGAAAGGAGGGGTTCATTCCAAGGAAGGGTCCATCATCATTTTAGTTTATGAGTTCGATGAAAGAAAACTCATTTATCGTTTCATGTTTAGACAATGTAAAATGACTAAGAAGACTCTAGGGTGGAATTTTTTTTAATTTTAGTCCTCGAGGACTGAAAAAGTATAAACTAATGCCCAGGAGAAATATTCTAGTTGTTATAAAATAGAGTATGCCTTTTTCATAAATGAGTCCAATCGATTTGAAAAAGCTGTAAACTGTCATCGACTAGATGATTGTTCAAATACTTTTACAAGTGTGAAATAATCAAGTTCGCTTGGTGATCTTTTTGTGTTTAGGGATCCTAAAAAGAGCTTAAAGGTAAATCCATAAGAGGTTTCTTTTTTCATAATCCATTTTTAACAAGTCTAAAAAACACTAAAATCCTACTCTATACCTATTCACTGAGTTTTTAACAAGCACGTCAAAGGTATAAAAGGCGCTCAGTACTTTTTCAACTTGACTCGAAGCATGAAAAAGACAAAAGAAACTCATTTATAGGAAAATTTATTATAAAAATAACCTGAAATATTCAATAACAGAGTTTGAACAAGTACATTATGAACACTAGAGGAAAATACATGGAAAAACCCTAAATATTTAAATATTTGATTAATTATTTTTCAATAAAAAAAATTGATATATAAAAAGGGGAAATAGTAACTATTTCTTACCATTGTGCTTGAGTGAATTTTCTAGAAACAAGGTGATTTTCCAACGAATATTTTGGGAGCTCTAGGCCAGGTAGGATCCAAAACCTAGCGCTTCAATCTCATGGTGCATTTTATATACTTAAGGTCATTTTTTAGGGTTTTTAGAGTGTTTTCCCAAAGGGACAAAGTGCAGTCAGGATGAGTCTTTTCTCCCTTTCAGGAAAAGTGTCGAAGGCACTCTGTCTAAAGGGAGAAGAAGTGTCGTCACTCTATTATCTTAAGGGAAGAGCGTTGACAGCTGGGGCCCTAAAAAAACTCAAGATTTAACCAATCATTTTTATTTATTCCCTTTGTTATGGAGTCTATTATGTATCGAATGAGTATTTCACTTATTTTTTGCAGGAAAATAACTTCGATAATGGTGATTTGGAAAGAAAGACAACATGAGGTTGATGACCTTCAGGTAGCCAATGACCCAATGATTGTAAGAAACCTTCAGGAATGTGGCCTCTTGAAGTATTTCAGGGTGCTAGGGATGAGGGAATTTGTGTTCCTGCTGGAGTATATCATCCATATGTGGTACGTAGACCAACAACACTTCCAGGTTGGGACCCATGTACTCACCATAGATGTGCAAGACATCTATTTTTGGACTGGATTATCCAAAAGGGAAATTCTGGTAGTTCTCATAGTTCCACGAGGTGGTGAGATGTCTGTGGATGACCTCATTGATGAGTATTGCATGGTGGGGACACGTTCCCAAGGAGGGAATATCCCCATCAAATACATAGTATATCATCCATTGAGGATCATGGAGTTTATGATTGAAAAGGTGGTAGGGAGTAGATTGTCACATGAGACCACTCATTCCCATATTCTATATGTAGTAGAGTGCATGGATCCCACTATTTTCAACTGAAGTGATGGATTATTGGTCATATTGAAGGATCAACTGACTAAATGTCGAATATGAGAGCCTAAACAATTTGTCTATGGAGCTGTAGTGGTATCCTTATTCTTAGAGAGAGTGCCATTAATGAGACCGTAGGTACCTTTAACTAGGTTGGACTCCCAGGACCACAGGATGTCCCGATGGGTGGAGGTCATGGCACGACACGGTGGAGGTGGAGGCCCTAGAGTTGTGTATCGGGCAATCTTATTTCATTGCTCGAGAGGAAAATTACTGATAGTAGAAGACTATGCATATGCCAGTCCAGAATTTAGTAATGACCCTGACCTTCCACTTCTTGAGGGAGAATAGTGGGATGACCAAGGTAAGAAGCATATCACTATACATGTTTTTTGTTTATATAATGTTTTGTATATATTTTATTATTATTTTAGATTATACTGAGACATACAAAAATGTTTATACAAACATAGAACCTTCCCATCTAGCGGGATCCTATCCTATAGAGAGATGAGGAGAATTCAGAGACATGGCCATTAGGAATGCTAAGGTCAAGTAGGAGCTCCAGGAGATCGAGGAGAAGCTTCAGTGATTGACCTTGGGCATACCTGACATATCGATTGATGACCTCCACATGTGCTACCAACATCATACTGCATGGGTATCTGGCCATTTTTGGAGGCTACTCCACCGAGTGGATTGTGTTGTGATATGATATGATGAACATGAGGATTAGACCAGATTGGCTCCCTCATTTTTGTACTATATTTGTACTGAAAGCTTCAAATATTTAGTTTTTTCCCTATTTACATACTAGAAACTTTGATGGTTTCAGACTTTGGGTGACTTGAAAGCTTATGGATTCATTATTTTTTATCTTAGCACTACCTTTATATATATATATATATAATATATTTTATTTACATATGTGTGTGCAAATGTGTTATGTGAATGCATGCATACTTATGTAATTATGTGTTTTAATGAATAAAATTCAAATGAACTTTTAACTATGAGAAAGATACCAATCCAAGACAAAATTTGCTAATGAATATGGTACAGAATTTATTGTCTTGGAATATGTTGATCAGAGACTTGTTCGAAAGACCTTCCCAATAACCTAACCATTTGGAATGTATAAATAAGTAAGGGGTTTTGGATAGTGTAGATCCAGTTTAATTGATGCATGACTAACTCAGAATCTAGGTAAACCCTAATTTGGCTCACATCATTAGCTAGAGATTCAGTCAACAAACCAATCACCGCATGATACTCTACAAGATTGTTTATCATGATGCCCAAGCAAGTTCCTCCTGAACTCACCATACCACCAATAGGAGATTGCATTACCCAGGTTGTTAATGTGATATTCAAGGTGTATTGATTAGCACCATCTACAAAACCAACATAGGTGGTAATCTATTCATTTGAAAGATAATACTACATAAGCAGGTTTGTGAAGGACACATCTTACATTCATACTAAAACCACAATTTCAAAAGAAAAAAAAAACACTCTATAAACACTATGTACAACAAATCTATGATAGATGTCCTAAGCATATTATTTTTTAAGGTAGAGCATTATTGTAAGGCTCTCCCAAGGGTATCCCATCGTAATATATCAACTCATAAGCCCCTTTCCCTAAGACATGTTTAACAATGTAAGGACCATGCAACATAGATTCCATCTTTCCTACTCCCAACTTGTCGTGTTTCTGGTCATCAGTCAAGACCAGGTCACCTTCATTGAAAGAGAGAGGTTGAATGAATCTGTCATATTGGGATTTAATCCATTGTTTATGCACCTCATTTTCCAAGCTTGCATCACATTGGGTCTCATCAAGCTTGTTTAGATACAAGAAACCTTCTTCTTCTGTAGTGGTGTTGGGTAAAAGTTCCATAATGAGCTTTAGATAAGGGACTTCACACTCTATAGGAAGAGTAGCCTCAATTCCATACACTAACTCAAATGGTGTAAAACTAGTGGATGTTTTGACAGTGGTCTGGTAGGCCCATAATGTAGAGAATAGTTGCAAATGGAAGCTGGATTTGTATTGTCCTACCATTTTTTGAATCATAAGTTTTAACACTTTATTGATAGCTTCAAATTATCCATTGACCCGTGGGAAGTAGGTTTTTTATTTGTCATGGAAAAAACCTAGCTTAGTACTCAATTTCAACATCATATTATTCTTAAAGTGTGAACCATGATCATCACAATCGGCTAAGGGACTTTGAATCTAGCGATAATGTGGTTGAATAGAAATAAAGCGGTTGTTTTCTCATCTTCGACATAAGTGGGAATAGCCTCAACCCATTTATTGAAAAATTCTACGACCACAATAATATAACCATGCCCCTCGGCTGAGGTAGTATTACAATGCACGAAGGAAATGCCCCATTTTGAAAATGGGCCAACAACTATGATAGGATGTAACAGACTAATATGGGTGAACTTTTTTTATGTAAAGAGATGACAAGGCGAGCATTTATTTATGAACTCCATGTAGTATTTAAAATTTGAGGGCCAAAAATACCCAGCGCACAAAATTTTATGGGAAGTAGCCATCCCAGAAAGATGACTGAAATAGGCTCAAGAGTGACAGTCATTCAGTACTACTTCAGCCTCACCATGAGTTAAACAATGCCACAAAATCGCATCAACGTCAGGATGGTACAATTTATTGTTAATGATAAGGTAATACTTAATGTGGTGACGAATATGACTACGTTCATCTTGGGTTGCAATGGGATGAAAACATTGTTTCTAGAAATAGAGAATTAAATCTCCATACCATGGGCCAGACATATTAATGAGGAACAAGGATTCATTGGGAAATGAGCCAATAGGCTATATTTCCTCAGTAATATGGGGAGTTCACACATAATATCTACAAAGACAAGGGACTTCTTATAACTAGATTTCACAAATTCCAACTCAAATTCCTGGAGAATGAGAATCCTATGAGAGTTTTTTCCCCCAAGCACCTGACAAGACATCATGTAATACATGGGGTTAGAATATACATATACCATGGTCATTTGGAGAAATATGTATTGACAAAAATTATGGAATGCGATGACCACGGAAAGATCTAATTTATCCACATGCGAGTCCCGTGTTTCAGATTCCAAAAGACTCTTACTCGGGTAGTAGATCACATGTTCATGGTCGTGCTCCTCTGTTTGAACCAAAACCATGCTAATGGTAGATAAATATGCATCCACATACACGGAATAGTCATTGTTGTAATTAGGTGGTTTCAAGATAGGTGCATGCATGATGGCATGTGTTGGAACCTATGCTAAATTACGGGAAATGTTTACACCTACACCTACACATAGGGATAAACCAGTGACAATGTTGAGCAGGGATGAAAATCCTAGTTCATAATACCTTGGGGAGAGATGAGCATGCTCCATTAGAATATATCCCTTATGAAAAATGAGGCAAGCATAAATAAAATCCTAGGCATGGTCATATGGAGGAGCCAAGTATGAAAATACGCTTAAAGGTTATGTTCCGATAGCTATGAAGGGTGTGGATCAACATCGATGGAGATCGACAACTGTGAATGATTCTACTGAAAAAATATGTAGGGTTAAAATTAATATTATAATCAATGAAAAAGGATGAATGCATAGGAAGGATGGACCGTCAGATGAGCACTAGGACAAAGATCTATGGACAATAACTATTTTGTGGACACAACTTGCATGAGAAAATGAATTTATCGAAGTAGTGGAATTTAGTACGACGCTCGTGTTTCAACATCCCAGATCTATGATCCCTCTCAATCTACGATGGACTCATGAATTCCATTTCCACAAATTGCAAGGTAGAAAGGAAGGACCAAGCTCAGTGGAATTTGGTACAAGGAGAAAGATTCTGTGAAGAACCTCCTACAATAAATAATGAGAATGCAAAAATATTGGATCACAAAAGATATTTTATTGATTGCGGACCACTTTGAGGTGGCAACCTCCTTTGAGCAAGATCAATAAAAAATAACTCTTCAATGCTTTCATTATCTTCAACACATACTTATATACTAAGTCTAATCTAAACAGCTATTACTCCACATGAATGTGGGATAATGCGACCTATTAAATAGACAGCTTAACAACTATTACTTACTCCCCATGAATGTGGGATAATACATCATACTAATGGGATGACTTACAAAGAATATGCGTCCAACAAAATATACCACCAAAATAAAGAGGGGGGTTGACACGGGTTCTTAACTTCCCCTCCCTCTGAGAAAAAGCTTTGTCCTCAAAGCTTTAGATATGGAAACAACTACTAAATCTGAAGGAGTGATTCCCATGTAGCATCCTCTAGTTGCATGCCATGCCACTGAATTAAGACCTCAGTGATGGCCTGAGAGTGAAGATGACGAGTGTGTTGATTGAGTATGGCCTCTGGTTCGAAAAGGATGGAGGATTTCGTATCTAGCTCTAGTAAAACAATTTGTACTCTGATGTTGGTGCCAATCACTTTCTTGAGACAAGAGACATGAAAGACTGTGTGAATGCAAGAAGAAGGAGGAAGTTCCAATTTATAAGTAATAGACCCAATCTTCTGAAGAACTTTATATGGCCCATAGAACTTCGAAGCCAGCTTTTGATGCCCTTTGAGTTTCAGGGAGGATTGCTTATAAGGCTACAAATGAAGAAAAACCATATCACTGACTTGAAAGGTGCGCTCAGAATGGTGTTGATTGGCTTGCTACTTCATGCAATTTCTGGCCATGTGAAGATTCTCTTGCAGAATGTGAAGAATCTAATCATGATTGCATAGAACCATGTCAACTTCCTGAACTGGTGAACTGTGGGGGGTGTATGGAAGGAGCACTGGGGGTGGCTGTCCATAAACAACTTCATACAGAGTCATTCTAGATGTAGTATGGTAGGAATTATTGTACCACCATTCAGGGAGAGGGAGCCACTTTTCCCATTGATGTTGTTGTTCAGAAGTGAAGCAACAAAGATAAGTTTCCAAGCATTTGTTGGTGACTTCAGTTTGACCATCTGTTTGTGGGTGATATCCTGAACTGATTTTTAGTTTGGTTCTAGTGAGGCGAAAGAGTTCGGTCCAAAAATGACTTGTGAAAGTTGCATCACGGTTTGAGACAATGGAAGAAGGGATGTCATGAAGATGGAATATCTGGTCCATGAAAATTTGTGCAACTGAGGAGGCAGTATATGGATGGCTGAGAGCACAAAAATGACTATATTTGGAGAGTCGATCAACCGTGACCAAGATTACGGTCTTCCCACTAGATTTAGGGAGCTCGTTGATGAAATCCATCGAAATATCTGTCCAAATCCTTGTAGGGATGGGAAAGGGTTTAAGCAAGTCAGGGAGGAGTGTAGTTTCACCCTTGTGGTGCTGGCAAGTATCACATTCAACAACCATCTATTAAATTTCCCATTTCATTCCTTTCCAAAATAAGTTACGTCATGCCTGTTCATATGTTTTGAGGAACCTAGAGTGCCCTACCACTTGAGAAGCATGGAGTTCATAGAAGACGTCCTGGTGAAGATCTGTGCCTTGGGGAAGCACCAAGCAACCCTTGTATCTCAGAGAAGAACCATCCCAAGAGTAATGCAGTAGAAGAGAAGGATTACTGGCCAACTGTTGGATGATTTGAGATAAGGAATATTCATTGAAATAGCCTTGCTAAATAGATTGTAACCAATTTGGAAGAGGCATAGAAATAGCTGAAAGAGAAGTATGGTCATTAAATGTGCGAGAAAGAGCATCCTCCACAATATTGTCCTTACCCTTCTTGTAAGTGATCTCGTAGTAATAACCCATGAGTTTGCTAACCCATTTCTGTTGTGTTTGGGATGAGAGGCGTTGTTATAGGAAATATTTGAGACTCTGGTGATCATTTTTGATGCAAAAATGATTCCCTAAGAGGTATGGATGCCACTTTTGTACAGCATGCAAAATAGCCATCATTTCCTTCTCATATGTAGAGGTGGCTAAATTATTACCAGACAAGGATTTGATAGTGAATTCAATGGGATGTTCATCTTGGAGGAGGAAAACACCAAGTCCATTGTCGCAAGCATCACTCTCAATAGTGAAAGGCTTGGGAAAATCAGGCATGGCTAGAACAGGTGTGGCACACATAGCTTGTTTTAGTTTCTCAAATGCACACTCAATAGCAGGTGTCCATGCAAAAGCATCCTTTTTTAGTAGAGCTGTTAATGGAGCTGAAATATTTCTGTAATCCTTGAAAAACTTGTGGTAGTAGCCAGTAAGTCCCAAAAATACATGAAGGCTCTTCAAGGTCTGAGGAGGTGGCCAATTTTTCATGGCATCAATTTTGGCAGGATCGACACAAACCCCTTGTGCTGAAACAATATGCCCGAGATACTAGACTTCCTTCTGCCCAAAAACACATTTAGATTGTTTGGCACAAAGATGATGATCACAGAAAAGTTACAGTACAAGATCCAAATGTTGGAGATGCTCAGCCCAAGTTTTATTATAGATGAGGATATCATCAAAGAAGACCATAATGAAGTTTCGCAAGTAGGGCTGAAATATTATATTCATCAATGCCTGGAACATGGAAGGGGCATTTCTGAGGCCAAATGGCATGACCAAAAATTCATAATGGCCATCATGTGTGCGGAAAGCTATTTTAGGGATATCATCCGCATGGACCCGAATTTGGTGATACCTAGAATGAAGATCCAACTTGGAGAAAAAATGAGCACCATGGAGCTCATCCAAAAGCTCATCACTAGCAAGAATGGGAAACTTATCCTTGATTGTGATGTGATTAAGTGCTCAATGCAAATGCACCATGACCCATCTTTTCTCCAGACTAGAAGGACCAGTGAAGAGAAGGAACTAGTGTTAGGGAGAATAACACCTTGCTTTAGTAATTCATGAACACGCATCTCAATTTCTGTCTTGTGGTTAAATGGCTAGCGATAGGGACTGATGTTGGGAGACACACTACCACGAAGGAGAGGAATATGATGGTCCTGAGGTTGAGAAGGTGGAAATCCCACTGGCTCAGCAAACACACATGCATATTGATCCAAAATTTGTTGGAGATCCATGGGAGTAGTTGAGACTACTGAAGGTTGCATCTGAATGAAATGGAGCTGAGCGATGACACCAAGTGAACTTTTATTAAGAAGATTTTCCATGCGATGCTAAATAATGAGGCTGAGAGACCCTAGTTGTAAGCCCCGCAATGTGTGTTTGGTACCATTGATTGAAAAATGCATCCAAAGTTCAGCAAAATCCCATAAAATGGGTCCAAGTGTGTGTAACCATTGAGCACTCAAAACCACATCACATATACGTAAGCGCAAGGAAAACATGTTAGAGAACAAGTTATAATCTACCATATATATGCACAAATTATGAAACTTCCCTTTACAAGGTAAGGTGCCACCATTGGCAATCATGACTTCAAATATGGAGCAAGGATGGATGAAACAATCAGCCTGTTTGGCGATCCTTGGGTCAATGAAGTTGTGAGTGCTATCATAATCAATGAGTATTGTAAGAGGGATTTTTTTAAGAACTCTCTAACCCGCATTGTTTTTGGGGTGGTGACTCCAGCTAAGGCATGGAGAGATATCTCTGGTTGATCCTCTGGAGTAGGAAGTTGTTGAATGTCACCATCATCATCTGTGAGATCCTGAGCATCATAAAAAATTTCAGGTGTTGGTTGAGAATACACATCCAAGAAATAGAGCTTTTTCTCAACACATGTATGTCTCCGAGTGAATTTTTGGTCACAATTATAATAAAGCCCTTTTTCTCGACATTCCCGCATCTCTGATTTAGACAAATGCTTGATACGAGTGGTTCTAGGAACTGGCATATTTTGGGTTCTTTGAGGAACCATAGGTATGAATGGAACAAGAGTGGATTTGGAGCGTTGTTGAGCCTGGATCTTGTCCTCTGCTAGCTTAGCAAACCTGAGGGCTTCCATCATTGAGGGGGAGCAAAACATTTTAAACTTAGATCATATTGCATCCTTTAGACCATTGATAAAACAAATAAGGTAGAATGCATCAGGCAATCCCGTGGTGTGATTAGCAAGTTTCTCAAATTCTATTTGATACTCCCGCACATTGCTAGTTTGGAAAATTTTGGTGAGTGCTCCTGTGAAGTCATCAAAAGCACTAGGACCAAATTGCTGCAAGAGGAGTCAGGAAAATTACGTCCAATTTGGATCGACATGAGCCTTGATGTACCAACGGAATCATTGAAGTGCTTCATGTTCCAAATGAAAGGATGCAAGGGAGACTTTATTGAAATCAAAAGTGTTATGTAGACTGAAATATTGTTCTGCCCTATAAATCCATCCAGTCGAATCATCACCATTGAAGTGAGGAGAATCTAGCTTCAGCCCATGGTAGTGGCTAAACACTGAGAACTCATTATCTGCAGAAGACTCAAGATGGCAGTGGTTGTCCATGGGTGAATGTTGACGATTGAGGACAAGAAATTTTTTATCTAGATCCTCAATTTTGGACTTGATGGTGGCAAGTTCTTCTTCCATTTGTTTATTTGCTTTGGTGCAGGTAACAACCATAAGCAGGTTTTTTTTTAATTTTTATTTTTTATTTTTAAGGTAATGGGTAGAAAAGCAAAAATTGAGAGGGTTTTAGTAAATAAGATTTTTGATTTGGGAAAAATTTGGGGGGGTAATTGGGGTTTTAGAGGGTTTTGGACACTTTTTAGGGACAAGAAGTAAAAAATGTGAATTTTAGGGGTGGGATGAAGGAATTAGAAAATTTGTTAGAGAGGGACAAGGAAGCAGAATTAGAAAATGAACACTGTGGAAAAATTTGAAGGCGATTGGGTGAGAATTAGAGAAGTTAGGACAAACTTTAAAAATTGACAAATATGGAATTTCATCCTTGAGGAATTGAAATTGGGAATATGGTTTTCAATTAAGGAATATGCAGAATGGTTATTACAGGGGTGACAGTGAAATTTCAAGGGAAATAGAGCTAAATCATGGAAGATATGGCTGAAAAATAGAAAGTTGTAATTTGTTTTCTTCTGAAGAACTGATCTGTGGTCTGTGGCGGTGCTAGAAGCTGTGTGTTATCAACAGGAAATGGAGTAATTGATTTGTGACAATTATGAAATTTTGCATGTTATGTTCTGTGACAATGCTGAAATTCTGCACGTTATCAACTGTAAATGGACCCCAGGTATATTCGGCTTCTTATTGGTTCAAATATAGTCACTCAGCCACCAATTCTATCTTAGGCTTGAGTATTGGGGTTGTACCCCTCACTTCATGGCGCAGGTAAAACTACTAACCGCTTGGCCAAAAATGACAGCTCTTTGGTTTTCCTCATAGATGGAAATCTAGTCAATCTGGTGGGGCTCGTTGCCCTTTTTGCTTGGCAGGTCTTCTCAATGGCCAGCTACTTTGAGCTTCCTATGGTACTCCTCACAATTATTTTTAGGGATATTCCCAAGTACTTCCCATAGTTAAGCAGATAGGGTTTAATCCCTGATTCGGATGAATAATATTGCTACAAGAATAAGAACAACTGTAAGGCTCATAGTGCCAGGAAGCACAACAGGAAATTTTTTTTTCCCAAAATTCCACCCAACGAGCCCAAGAAAGTGCTCTGATACTAGATGTGAAGAACCTCCTGCAATAAGCAATGAGAATGCAAAAATATTGGAGCACAAAAGATATTTTATTGATCGCAGGCTACTTCGAGGGGGAAACCTCCTTTGAGCAAGCTCAATACAAAATAACTCTTCGGTGCTTTCATTATCTTCAACACATACTTATATACTAATTCTAATCTAAACAACTATTACTCCACATGAATGTGGGATAATGCAACCTATTAACTAGACGACTTAACAACTATTACGTACTCCCCATGAATGTGGGATAATAAAGCATACTAATCGGACAACTTACAAAGCATATGCGTCCGATAAAATAGACCAACAAAATAAAGAGGGGGGTTGACACAGGTTATTAACAGTTTCAATAGACTATATCTATGCTAGAGCTTGATCTATAGTCAACATTGATTGCGTTGTTGATAGGTACATAACAGAAGGGAGTGGTTGTGCTTAGTTGAATGCGTTGGAGGAAGCATGATCCAACAACCCCAGTGAAGACACGGTTGAGATTGATGATGGAGATGCATTCCACCGAGGGAAGATGAATGGAAAATAAGAAGGACGATACAACAGAGGAAAGAGAGTGATTTTTTGAAGGAAGAAGGATCAAAGGTCCAAGATGGAGGAGGGAAAGATGAACATATGAGAGTTTTTTCCACTAAAGAAGGTGCAAGTTGTATATCAGAGAAGAATAACATAAAACAAATGTGTGCACTTGAATTTAGGTCACTTGCATTATTCCGTGCATTGTATAGTGATGGTAGGACTGTGCAGAAAGAAACCAGCATGGATAGAACCTTTGAGCTGTCAAGAGACTAGGTAGGCCACGTTTCTATACTATACCATTATAAAATATGGCTAAGGTAGAAGAGTTAACGACCCAAAACTTAGAGTACCAAAATATTAACGAGCTCTTTGAAGAGAGGGATTCAGATATTTTTGACACCATATTGTTAAATGAACCTGTGGAAACTGTAAAAAAAAACTTAAATTTATTAAGGACCAAAGAACATACATGCATGACATTTATAGGTCATTCTTTCACCATTTTTCCATAGACCAAACCCTGAATTTCCTTGAATTTGTCGACTGGTGTGCCACTAGTTATTCCTCCTCTAAGAGGGTAATTATGGATGTATCCAAATCAACAATCCTATTTCGTTTCACCCCCTCATCGTCATAAATGACTTATCACTTCATGCGGTATTCAGTCAAAAGGCCAAATAATATAATGAAGAAATAATTGTCCAGTTCTTTAGGGAGTCAACTATGGAAAAGAAAGAGGCATTATTTAAATCTTGTTTCAAACCTGATACCTAGCTAAATAATTACCCTTACCCTATAGATGCTAATCATTTCAATGAAGAAACATAGTGCGTCATTACCGTTATTTGTCAGTTTTTAGGGATGGACATGAAAAAATATGTCATCGAGCCCCTAATGAGCTTATTGCTCACCCTGAGTACCTGTCTGATTGAATCAAAGGAGTCTAATCAGTCAACCCAATCCTTTTATGTCAGGTTTGATGATCTCCTAGCTGAAAATATTCATTCTCAACTAGTAGACTTCCTTGAGACAAGAAATTTCAGGTTTTCGTCTTTCCTGCTAAAGCCTTTTGTGTCTTTCAATGAAGAGAACCTATAGCTCCCAGAAATAGCAATTAAAGATGAAATAAGTAGGGATTATATCAAGTTCATTAATTTCTTGATTTTAGAGGTCTATATTGATTTCTTCCAACACAGGATTCCGAGAGTACTACCCCAGATGAGAGATTTGTAATTCTCCCCTAAGAAGAGAATCGGGGACTATTTTTTATTAGAACATAGCAAAGTTATAAGGCTATACGGTTTTTCACATCAACCCTTTTTAATGCCTCCATTTTTTACCCTTAGAGTGTATGCTTTGGATCTTATTAGGAAAAGGATCGTAGTAGAAAATGAGCACTTTCTGAATTTCAGGAAGTCTTCAGACATGAAATTTCCTTGGGCCATAGGCCCATTTTTCATTAAAAACAAAGTTTCTCTTCCATTGATAAAAATTATGTTAAGATAGATGGGACTCCCAACTAAAGATCCAATCGATTACGATCCCCATCACATCATCTCAAACAGAAGGCATGCCAATAAAAACAACCCATTTGAGCACCATGAGGTGGAAGGCTTGATTGAGGTTGCAAATTGGTCAGACTACCCTGAGAAGAAACATGGGGAGGATGGTATGGAAGAGGATTATACTTCTACAATGTAAGGAAAGAACTCACCTCCACCTAGAACTTTAATCCTGGTCCCAACAGTAGAGAATATCACACCTTTGGCTAGTGTCTTTGAGCATTCCAACAAAAGGGACTTCTCTAATATCATGGACACAAAGGAGGACACAACCAACACACTAAAGAAGAATAAGTTGGATGAGGAAGGGAAGGCTAGTATAGGTAGCTGGTGGTAAAGGTAAGAAGAAATAGGTAAAGGTCAAAGACTCAAAGCCCTTGCCTTTGAGGTTCAAGAATATGAATTTTCCCAAACACATGAAGGCTCAACAAATAGATATAGGTTCAGACTGATCTATTGGACAAATACAAGGAAAACAAAGACATCACCATGAATGGAAATCTCAAATTATCTATAGAGGTGAGGAAATATTGTGGTAAGGAGGTGTATTTGGTTTCTTTCAGAGATCATAAGCATAATACATTGAATCTGGCTATAGCCTCTAGGAACAGAGTAGCTGAGATGAGGATAAATCTGGATGATATCCCTATACCAGATATGATCCACCTCCATAAGCAGAGAGGGGACATTATCCATACTAATATGATGAAGTCAACCCTCAATATATCCAGACTATGGGATAGAAAGAGTAGAGTTCAAAATCAACTAAGGCAAGAGAAAGTAGAAAATAGGACCCACCAAGCAAAGATTAAGAAGATTCAGATAGGTCTGTTACTTGCTGAAAACCAAGCTGAAAAAGGGTTCAGCACATAAAAGCTATTAAATGAAAAAGAAAATATCATTCAACTAATTAAGAAAAAGATGAATATTCTAGCTACTCAATTTATACAAGCTTCAAATTTGTCATAGCTAGAAAAGGAGAAAGAGATCTTGAATAGTAAGCTTACATACTGCTAGGCCCAGCTATTGAAATTCATAGAGAAAGAGAAGAAATAGTAGAAGGATATGACCCTTATAGTAGAGACTGAGAAGGATATAAAGTCCAAATTAGATGAGATAGAGAAAAGGTTATAGGATAAGGAGAGGCAATTACAAGAGAAGTAGAAAGAACTTGAAAAGGGAGTTGTCCCCCGTATCACTTAACCTGATGAGTTCTCCATTGTTCAAGCCTTGGAACAAGTAAGTCTAAAGGAGTTGTATTTTACAGGATTGAAGCACTAGAAAAATAACATGGAGTGCTTAGAATTGGAGAGAGAACGTGAAAGGAAGATCTGGGAAGCAAAATGTGCATAATTGTAGGGTAAAAATGAAAAATTGGTAAAGCAGGTAACAAGGAAACTGCTTATGCAAGGGGCCAAACATATCATATGGGATGCACTCATATCAGAGGCTTTGAAATTGAGGCCCTATCTGGACTACATCTTGGACAAGGAAAAGTCTATACAGGAAGCCAAGCAAAGTGTTAAAGTAGTAATGGAAAGACTAAAATAAAAATCCTGTTGAGCATGCCATAAATTCCATACAATTTCTCAATATATTGACATTAGTAGAGCTTAGATAAGGCCACATAATATACATGATTTATGTCATCACTTAGGCAAGGAAGGTGGTAAAACGTCACCACTATTTAGATACCATTGAAGCAAAAATTGGTATCATGGCACATGAGGTCAAATATTTCGTAGAAATGTTCAATCCATTGGTGAAGATGGGGCTACCATTTTTCTGGGAAGAAAAGGGTGGCATGTTGAAAAAAAATGAATATCATGACAGGTTGATCCAATGAAGGTCAAACCACTCCAAATTTGCAGATATGTAGTAGTCCCCAGTAGGAAATACCATGGTCAAAAAGATGGAAGATGACTTCGAATTAGTGTTCACTTTCAGATCCACATGTGCGAAGTTGCTGAATTTTTATATAGGTACCATGTGGAGCTACGAGTGTTGGAAAATGCAGTGGCCTCTCTGGATTTACAGACAACAGATTATTGGAGGATGGTCAAGAAGTTTGAAAGGTCAAAATTTACACAACATGCTTAAGCATGATGAGGAAACATTCAGGGCTGAATCAGCATAAGGATGTTGGAGGTGCTCTAAACCGTCATTTTCCACAAGAGAGATTGAATCCCAAATTCATTTTTTGTTGTTTTAATCGAGCACATGCATTAACCCATACTTTATTGAGTTATGTTAAAATCATGGTGAATCTACCACCTAAAAGCTGTTAGGATTTAGTATGATCATTCGGGGTTGATCCCCATTTTGTAATTGATTTTGATACCCTGTTTTGAGACATGTATCGAGGTTAAATGACACTATATATGTAATCTCCATGGAGGATTAAAGTGTTCAACGTTCATTTTGAAGCCTTGAGTGCTTGGTTTTGCATTTCTGCAACTTTCTTGGAAGTATTAATGAAAAGTGTTCTTCTGAGTTTCTGAGATTCATCACGATGTTTAATGTTTAGTTTGTGATTCATGTATGCTTCATTTTCATGTGTGTAAAGTTTTGCTAATGTGCTTCTAGTTACATGTTAGGCATTCATCTGTATTGAGTGATACTTTCATTAGAAATAGCATTCATGATGTGTTTATAATGTTTGTTACGGAATTCATCCCCTGTTAGGTGCTCCATTTCAGTCATTATCCTTTATTATTGATTCTACTAAAAGTGTTTTAAGGATATTCACCCACAGACATGTTCCTCTTGCTCCACTGGGTTTCTCCTCCATTATCCTAGCACCACTTGAAGATATTTGATTGAATATTAACACTCAATTTTCCTCAGATTACAAAGGAAAATAACCATTCATTATTGTTGTAAACCCTTGAATGATTTAGGTTGCGACTCCATTTCCCAATGGTATTGAATATTTGTTTGTCTTACAATATTTAAATTTACAAAAAAATATGTTCTTGTCATAAATATAGCCTTTTGATTGCTTTCTAAAGCTATATGTGTATGTGAATGTTCCTATGTTAAAGAGAGATACCTCTCTGACTATATAGGATACAATACACTCTAAATATTGGTTTGAAATGGTTACCCCAGTGAACTCCTACCACAACCATAGGAAAATCATTGGGTGATGACATCTTGGCACCATTGTCGTAGAATAATCACTATTATCTCCTTGGGGAAAATGACACTCTCCTAGTTTTATGAACTGGTTGAGCAGTCGATCATAGAAACACACTTGGTTGTATATTCTATGATGACTCCACTCAAAAATTTTGGAAGATAACTCCACTAGAAATACTGGAAGCCAGAAGGCCTAATATGATGAACAATCCTGGTTCTAAATTGTTCAATAAATTTTTTATCCAGAGAGCCTGATTCAAAAATCCAATAAGCTACAGAGGTTGGACATGAATTTTTCTTTACTTGTTGAAAGTGATGCTTCCATTGATGATATATCTAAGCATTGTGGTGAAGAATTGGAGCTATTTCTCCCTAGGACTAAGTTTGAGTCTAGTCTATCTGAAGTAATATTGGACCCCTTCACGTTCAAATTCTCCCATACATCCTAGTTTCCTAAGATATTAGAGTCTCGGGGTGGGAATATTCGACCCTTGTTTGACCAAGACTACCCCATACTTACCTCTGAATTATCCCTGTTAAATTCCACTACCATAAGAAAGCATGCTTCCACTCATTTTCCTCCCATTTCTTCTACACTGAATCATCCTTCATCTTCTAGCCTCACAACCCCTCACATTTCTACAATTCCTCATGACACAACAATTTTTGTTACACCAATTTCAATCCCTCTTGGAAACCTCGTTGTAATCCCAAGGATGGAAAATAGATTTTCCCCTATACTTCTTGCTACTGCTCTTCATGATCTCCCTCTGGGATACTCCCAATGGATCAAATAATTCAATGGAGAAAGGGGGTATTCAGCTAAGGAACACTTGGGATGGTTTTCATACTGGGTAGAACTGGATGAGGTTGACCATGATGATGTTAAGGTCAGATGATTTTCCCAAAGTCTTGCTGGAGAAGCGAGAAAATGGTTCAAAAACCTCCCAGAAAACTCCATTTTGAACTACCAATGCTTTGAAGAAGCTTTCAATGAAAAATGGGTTGATAAGAAAAATACTAAGAAATATCTGTCCCAATACCATTCCATGAGGAGGAGGGAGAGTGAATCCATCAAGAGTTTTCTGATGAATTTATGAAGACATATAATTCTATCCCTGCCTAGTTCAAATCTCCCTTAGTTCTTTCCAGCACCAAGATGTTGAATACTTTGATAGTGTTGGATCAGTAATACATCCTTAGTATATAGTTTACACTTTAGGTTAACCTAATTTTCACAAATTTCATTAATGTCCTATGGTTAATACTTAGGAGAGTTAATCCAACAATATATCTAGTTAACTTGGCCTATTCACACCTACAACAGCTCCTAGTTTGGTCAGCCTAGGCCATGTTCTCCCTCATTAATGCATTGGATCTCTACCTCATTTATTTTTGGGGCCCTAACTTGACTAGGTGCGCTTAAGGTGAATATAGAATGTTTTATCTCTCCTAGGAACATTTATTGCCACATAGAGCACCCCACTTGCCTTTATTTCCTCATCCACAAATGACTTGGAGTATTTAATGACCCAACACACCTCACCAACACTCACACATCAATTTGAGTCTATTTGGGATGAGTTGGGTCTCCATTGGTCCACCTAGGGGGGATTGAGGTCATTTTCCACATTGACACATGTACAAATCCTATTGGATTCTAGAGCCACTCAAATTTGTCCATTGTATTATAAATTATGTATGATAATAATATGACAAGTAATCAACACCTTTCACATGTGTTGTTCCTGCTATTTTCTATCTCTTTGTTTTCTCTTGCATGTTTTGTCAAACACTTTGATGGTGAAATTGTTCTAGCTCCTAGATAAAAATTGAGAACCAATGTTTCACATGGTATCAGAGCTAGATGGAGAGAAAACTAACCTTGTGAGGTTGAGTTGTTTTTTATGGCATATTTCCAGTTTATATGAGTGTTTTTCATTGCATTTTTTTACAACAACTTCATTGATTCAAAAGATGTTCCTCTCCTTTCCCCATTCAAATATTTTGAATGGAATTCAAATATGTGTGCATATCTCAAGAGGCAATATCTCTATGATTTGTCCATTAGTGCTGTGAGAGAACCAGAGTCCTGTCAAGAGAAGGATGCTTGGCTTAATGACAATGATAGAGCCTATGGAACTACGTGTCTAGCTATACCTCCTACAATGCGCTACATCCTTGATTTTGTTGATTACCCATTTGTTCTTTGGAGAAATATAAATGAATATCTTTGAATACAGCAAGAAGATGTGAGATATATGGACAACAAGCAAATGGGAACCTCCTTATGTGTTCTTTTGATGATCTCAGCCTCATGCATTTCTCAAGAAGCTATTCAAAATGAAGAAGAAGAAATAGACAAAGATTCAGCAAATGATACAACTCAAGTTTCTTCCTCTATGGCTTCCTCTCCTTGTCAAGAAGCTATGTTTCATGAAGAGAGCATACGAGTTGCTACCATCACTACTACTGAAGATTTACTTTCACCCTTATCCTATATGTCTTCTATTACGAATGGGAAATATGTATTGCTAGTTGATGTCCATAGCGAGCCTTCTCTAGAAGATGGGTTTTCTTCACATAAGATTATTGGTTCAAAAAATGGAGATGTTTCCTCCACCATTACTAGTAGAGTTCCTTCAAGTTCATATGAATATGGAGAATCTTTTTCCATCAGAGTGGCACATTTGGGACTTTTGTTCCACATTCTTGCAGATGATTACAACCTTCATTCGAAGTTGATGCTTCAAGATCCTTATGACTCGCTTGGGGTCACCTATTCTTAAGCATTTACAATCTCTTTTAGGAATGACATCATGTGTTGTTCAAATTCCTCACATGGAATCCTGTTTGGTTCGAATTACTCACCTGGTGGTTCGAAGTTCAAATATGAAGAGTACCATTTTCTCTCCCAACAGTACATTTCAGTTGTTCTACATGGTCTAATGATTCATCATGCAGTTGTTCTTGAGTTGACTGAGAACGTTCCTCTTCTTCCCAAGAAGGAGATTCCTCCAAACATTTTTTAGTTTGGAAGTATATGCAGATTTTGTTTATGTTTCATAATCCATTTTTGAGGGGACTCGTTTTCCCATGAGGTTTTCCTCCTTACCTCTGTTACATGGATCAATAAAATTTGTAAAAGGGTGACTTGTGCCTTAGTTTCCAAGGCCTCAAACAATAAATTGTACTAATTCTCGATTAAGGGAGGGTGTTGGAGTAGTAATACATCCTTAGTATATAGTTTAGACCTTAGGCTAACTTGATTTTCACAAATTTCATTAATGTCCTATGGTTTAGACTTAATCCAACAATATATCTAGTTAACTTGACCTTTTCACACCCACAACAGCTCCTGGTTTGGTCAACCTAACCCATGTGCTCCCTCATTAATGCATTGGAGCACTACCTCATTGATTTGTGGGAGCCTGACTTGACTAGGTGCTCTTGGGGTTAATATGGCTTGTTTTAACTCTCCTAGGAGCATTCATTGCTGCCTATAGCACCCCACTTGTTTCTATTTCCTCACCCACACATGCCTTGGAGTCTTTAATGACCCAACACACCTCACCAACACTCACACATCAATTTGAGTCTATTTTGGCTGATTTGGGTCTCCATTGGTCCACCTAGGGGGGATTGAGGTCATTTTCCACATTGACACATGTACAAATCCTATTGTATTCCAGAGCCACTTGAATTTTTCCATTGTATTATAAATTATGTATGATAATAATATGACAAGTAATCAACACCTTTCACATGTGTTGTTCCATCTATTTTCGATCTCTTTGTTTTCTCTTGCATGTTTTGTCAAACACTTTGATGGTGAAATTGTTCTAGCTCCTAGATCTAACTTGAGAAGCAATATCTCATAGATAGAAAGTTCACCCTGTTGCTGAGTGAAAGAATATCAACCTCCTTTGCCCATATGATGAAGGATTCCAAAGAGGTAGAGGTGAACCTATCTACTGCCAGAAAGAAGAAGAGGGAAGAGGGAGATTGGAGGAGAGAAGAGGGATATAGAATAAAAGATAAAGATCCTGAACAACTTTCTTCATCTAACTCACAAGAGGTTAGAATGGACATGATTATGAAGGCCATGGAAAAATTGATGGAGATACTCTCTGTGGATAACATGCCACCTCCCAAGGAAAATCAAGAGCAAAAAAGTAGAAACCAGAAATCTAGAAGGCCACAGATCCTCCCAAACAGACAGAGAGATCAACAAAACCCTCCTGATCCACTTGTCAGGACCCCATTTAAGGAGAATTATGTGGATCAAGATTATGAAAATTAATATGAGTATGAAATCCACCAGCTGGATACTGAATCGTCCTCTACCTTTTTTACTAAAGAAGAGCATGATAATTCCTATCAAGAAGTAGGGGAGCTGTCTACTGAGAAGATAGAGGAATTTAAGAAAGGATATTAGCTTTCTATCATGGATATGCAGAGGCAAATTTTCATGAGAAACATAGATTTCCCTGTTACGAGGAATAAAGATGTAAGAAACAAGGCCTCTACAAGTAAACCCAAAACTAATACACCTCCTAAGGATAGCTCCAAGACACCCTCCAAGAATGTGACATAACACAAAGGGAAAGAGAGGAAAGAAGATAATCCAAGGAGCTCATATCATGGAAAAACCTATTTCAGTCTAGAGGCAGAAATTGCAAAGATAAAAATATATGTACCTCTTACTAAGTTATTAAAAAATTATGAATATCATTCTAGAATCGGAACTGTGCTAAAACCTGCAAGAGAAATCTCTGCAATATTAGACTCGCTTAGCCTTCAAGATGACACTCCTACCATCCTGTTTGTACCCCATGTAAATGAGTCATCTAATGAATACATCCCTCCTTTCTTTTTAAGTCTAAACGTTCATAATTCCATTTTTCACAATGACATGCTTTATTCAGGAACCTCCCATAACCTGATTCCTAGAATGATCATAAATAAGCTAGGATTGGAAGTGACTAGACCATACAAAGACCTTTTCTCCTTTTATTCCAATAAATTCAAATTCCTAGGATTGATCAAATATTTGGTCATTTTTTTGGATTAGATCCTTTCCAAAACCCTTTTCATGGGCATGGTTGTGGCTAACATCCCTTCGAATTTTGGAATGTTGCTATCAAGGTCTTGTGCAGCAAAACTCAAATGTGTTCTTCAAATGGATATATGCCATCATCCCTGTATTTGGGGTATAGAGAAGGATTTTTAGAGAGAAAAAGTTGGCATACATCAAGATCAGTGCTAATATGACACACAATCATCCCATTTATTCATTGGATATTGAAATGGGATCAGCTATTTTCATTACAGAAGTAAGCAAAGACAACTATAGTTCACAAAACGTTTCCCTTGTGCCCACTTAGGAGGAGCTGGAAGGAGTGTGGGATGTAATTTTTGATGGGGAAACATGCAAAGAGGGGGAAAGAGTTGAATTTTGGGTGAAGCCCCCATGAGGGAGAGTGTAACGTCCCCGACCCTCTGACCGGCGAGGAGGACGCTACCAAACCATCAAAAACCTTTGGGAAAATATCCCCATGAACATGAACATGCATATAATTATGAAATATAAAGCTTAAAACATAAAACATAATAAGAAGCATAATCCTTCATATACATAGTGCAAGCAAACATAAATTCATTCAAGCATACCACATGTTCATCATATTTATTAATCAGTAAATATAAATGCAGAGATGGAATAGTCAAGAATACTCATCTTAAAAAAAATTCATCCCTCAACTAGCTACGTCACTGCAACATTCCAACCAACCATAGGCCAACATGCTCATGAATCTCTCAGCAACACTTCCACCCCCGAGGTGGGCATGATTACTCAAGGAACAAGGGTCAAAGCAGGCTTACACATAGCCACAGTACACAAATCAGCCAAGCCCACATAGTAGGGTTTATCAGGTTTTCAAGGAGCTAGGAAAGGATAAATGCTAAGCTGGTGGCCTCAATGGAGAGCTAAGGATGCCTACACCAGAGTTAACTAGACTTCTAAGAAATATAGACACCCATCAACAGGAATCAGTCCTTTCTCTGCTTCACAGTCCCTCGGGCCCTGAATTCCCTTTCCAATACTTTTCAAGGGTTGTGGAGAAGAAATCCAAAAGTCTAACTCTATCTGAGTGGCTCCACACACTAGTTTTCTCAAGCATACTTGGCCTCTAATCCTACTCTCAATAGTCCGAAGACCAACCATTGCATACCGCAGTCAAACAAACAACTCACAACTCTGTGAGGAAAATAAAGATAACATGGTGACAATTCAAATGAAAGGGTAAACACAGCTCAAGTCCATAAGATGAATTGGAGTTGTTCTTGGCCCTAGTGTGGCCAAAACAACTTAGCAGCAACCCCACAAGATAATTGCACATGCAGCAACCAAAACCAGGGAAATATCTACAACCCAATCCCAGACGGAAACAATGGAAACCTTACACAGTCCACATATGGGGAAGAAGATGGATTCCTGGGATTGACAGGGAAAACATATGAACAGTAGATTTGTGCCCCCCAGGTCGCTCTTCTAGCTTATCGCATGAGATCACAATCCCCCAACCCCTGCATGAGGTAAAACCGTCTGATTTCTGGCCTGTGCATGAGGATTAAACAAAATGATGGGGAAATTCCCCCAAGTGGTGTGTGAGGAATTCCACAGAGGGAAACATTCATGTGAGGGTGAATATTACTCAACCGCTAGAATGGAATCATGGTCTATTCCCCTACCCCCAGAGTGAGTGAAGAGGAAGAGTCTGTTGGTGGAGTGGGGATGTGGGAAAGGACTGACAGTCCTGCCACACCCACCACTACTCAGCAATAACTACTCCCAGAGAGTAGAAGTTTAAATGGGTGGCCAACACATGGAAAACTCCCAATGACCCCCATGGGTTGGACAACCCCGCCTTAACCTTAGGAATCATGCCCTTTTCATTCAACGTTGCATCGTCATAGCTAGATGTAAGTTTTTTTTAATTGATGTGCATATTTACATGATGCCAAAACTATAATGTGTTGGATAGCATGATATACCATCGCCAACGATCCATATTGTCGAAACATACACGACCAAATCGATGGTGGGGATTTTGCCTTTAGCTCCACACCACGATCAATTACAATATATACATCATGTACCTTTTTAATGTAACCGGGGTCAAAAACAGGACATTACAATCCCATCCCCCTTGGAATAAAACAATCCTTGGTGTTCCAATACATAAGAACACATATAATTTGCACATCCAAAATTTCAAAATTTTACAAATCTGTCCCATGTTCAATTATTTACTTGAACTTTCAAGACCAAGCCCCTCAGCTTCCATGAGCTTCTCCTGCTCGTTTTTAGCTTCTGAGTCATCCCCAAGTCGAGGAACTTTGTGGCTACTACCCTCTTTATGTTCCCTCGTTGGGAAGTCCCGACGTAAATGATGTCCTCCACATTTTCGACATCTTGCTGGCTGCTTCATCTTTACTTGCTCAATTTCCTTTGAGTCTTCATGCCTGGAACTATTCTTAACAAGTCGCTTGGATGAATGTCCCATCATTGATCCACTTTCCTTTCCTTTACGGATTTCTCCCATAAGGCTTTTTACCTCCTTTTGCAAACAAATAGAGTGTTGCAAAATCTGGTGGTTCATCTCATTCTGCCTTTTCTGTATCTTAAGCATCTCTCCAAGATTCTCTTGGGTCTTGGAAATTGTTTGAAGGAGAATTCCTGCCAAGTCCAATAGTTTTCAGTCGGCTTCCATGATCAATGTGCACCAATAGATTTCACTTTTCTCACCTGTGAAATGCACCATTGAAATTATGTCAGACCAAGCTTAATATAGGCTTTAAAATCAGTTAATTAATTTCACAATTGGCACAACAGTCCAAGTCTCATCAAGGAAACTTTCATATTTTTCATGCCTTACCAAAAGGCACATGAGCTCATTCATGTCCATTCTTGGGCAGGGAATTAACTATTCCAGCATTCACACTTTACTTTAAGCAAATACACACATTCTATTTTCAGTCATACATGTATTCAACAATATTTTGTTTTCACAATGC
>LPNX010631272.1:353070-372185 GCA_001517045.1 Pseudotsuga menziesii
TGGTTTTTCTCAGCTACTAGGACCTTCATAGTATCACTAGCACCTTTTTCATTACTACTCATTCTGATCTCTTCAAAACAGTCACATGTCCACATGCACCCTTGGATGCTCTCATAGTCCTCACTTCCAGTGATACCTATATTCAAACATTGAATAGATTCACATGTTTAGTTTATTCTCAATGGTTTTATCTCTTAAACAAGAGTTTAAAACATCATAACCAAATCATATACACATGTATATTTATAATCAAGAAATTGCAAAATAATCCAATACTTATCTATATTGTGTGTTTCCTCTCTGGTCCACAGGATCCTACTTCGCTTTGCAAGCCTTGGGATCTCCTATGGAATTGGATGTTAGGTCAGCACGTAGGTTGTTTCACAACATCCTTTTATATATATCAGGCATAGTCAAACCAACCTTCAGTTGGGTTTATCAGACCGTCAACAAATTGCCTGCACTTATATCAACAATACACTTATATCAACAATGCAGTTATATCAACAATGTAGTTATATCAACAATGCACATATATCAACAATCAATCATCAGCCAAGCCAATACAGTTGGGTTTATTAGGCCATCAACAATAACACATGCACTTATATCAACAATAAATGACTATTTGTAGGTTTCATTTCCAGTGGTGAGCTCTAATTCCACTACCCCATATAGCACAAGTAACCACCCCCTTCTCTGCTCTTTAGTCCCTTAAGAATGTCCCCTTCTCTGTGCTCTTTAGTAGTAGGTAGGATGAGCCCAAGCCATTATCCATTTAGTGTACAACACCAGACTACCTCTGTTTATCCTGACAACACAAGCAACATAAGAAAACTCATCAGCGTTATTGTTCTCAAAATTTAATCATATTTTACATCATTCACTATCAAGTATTGAGACACCAGGAGTGCGTCCACTCCCTAGGGTGTAATCAATATTGAAAACCCTTTCATGATTTGACATCGAAAAAGTGTGCACCCTTTTTCAATGTGTGCCATGTAGGCCCTATTCATACTCAAGCAATCAGTCATAATGGAAATAAAATCAAAACATGCTCTGCATATGGAATTTTAACAATTTGACATGCATATTCTTAGCTAGGGTCACAGAAAACTTATCCATTTGTTGATGCATAATTCCTTCATAAGGAGGAATGGGGGCTCCCTTCTCTGAGTTGACAGTCGCTCAATTTTCCATCCCAATCCCTCTTTACATTTCGTATCCACACATGTCTTACCGACATAACCTATACCATATCATTCATGTTTCTTACCAAACATGTAGTGCATATGAGACATTTCCAAAATATTCAATGGAGTTTCATCCGAACCCCATTTCCAAGATAAGGAAAAACCTTCCCATGAAGTTTGGCTCCTGCTGGTCATCACACATGATCTTCCTGTAGTGTGTACCCCTGGCACATTCATCAAATAGCCAAATAGTCAGTTATTATCTGATAATACATTCCAAATTTGATTTTTCCATAACCAAGCAATGACATTATTAATTCAATTCAATAGGAATTTGCAACTCTGTCTACTACAAAAATTGATTTTCTTGGCAATGAGGTGATCCTCAATTCTGTGTCTCCTATAAGCAGCACTACTATGCCCATTATAATTTTATGCTTACTAGCATAACATGAATACCCACTTACAATGTGTCCACTTGACACAATCTTATGCAAGCCAATAGTGATTAGTAGTTGTCAACAATTTCTTAAACCCGAAACTTTACAATTCAAATTGAACAACCCAACATGCATACAAACTATTTTCACAGCCATGAGAGTCTTCTCTTAAGGCTTGGCTCTTGTACATGGTATATTTCAGCCTTTGTCATGGTATTAACCCAATTGCCATGCCCCAAACAATCTACCTAAAACCTGAACCTCAGTTAGCCAAATACTTAGTAAGTCGTGATGCATATAACTTTTTCATTGCTGCAACAATCGCTGAAGCATTTTCAGAATTTAAAAATTCAAACACTTCCAGCTATTAATCACATCAATATTACCAAAACTCATTTACTTCCCGTAATCATTATCATACTAAAATTCGCAAGGTCGCATCATTTATTCCAAAATGAAATGTTCAGATACTCCTTACTCCACAAGCATATCATTATACCATCTTTCCCTTCCATAGAGCATTTCCAGTAGCCAATCGATCATGACTACCCTCTTTATGCACTTACTATCCCGCATTCATAACAACTCTTGAAAGGGTTCCAGAATTGTCATCAATTCATCATTTCAATCATTAGTTATTCGTAATAACTCATGCACTATATCTATGCATTCATGCATTGCATCACAACATTTGCACCCATACTTATGTATGCATATCTACAACATTTACTCATACTTTTCATATGCATCCGTTCAATGCATAACTACAAGATTTATGAAATATTTTAATTCATATCCACTCAATGCTACCTTGCATTGATTCAAGGATACTTATGCATTCAAACATACCATGCATGGCCTAACCATGACTACTTCATATAGGATGCATTGCTATAATCAAGACCATCAATACTTACTTTCTTTGGGAAATTAAGCTCATAACAACACATACAGGCATGACACCTTTCTTTATGAATGCAGTATAAAATTCAAATACCCACATTGTATGAGACCTCTTGCTTTTACCACTCCATGCAATTGTCATAATTAAAATCTTACCTTCATGGGTCCTACTTACACCCTTGACATTACCCGTTTGGTTCGTCCTTTGCAGGAGATTGCAGAATTTGCTCACCAAGTTTTGATTATGGACTTGTTGCCTTATCCCTTTCTCCATATGGTTGCTAGTCACATTCATTAGCATCAGCAACATATTTAGCCATGTCCATGTTGTCATTGGTTTTTCCACTAATGCCAACACCAATGCAATAACTATCATTAGTGGCTCATTATAAATGTATAATTCTCACTATTCATACCAACATGTAATATCTTGTGCATGCTAGGCATATACTCATACATTTTATGTATAAAACTTGTAATCATAATTAGCAAGACAGGTTTTAACGAAATTTCCCTTTTTCAAGTCCCTCATCCTTGCATGGAACTCCTTTTCCACACATCAACTGGTTTGAATTTAGGGTCTTGCTACCTCTAGGCATGCAATTGCTAGATTTTTCCATATTGACAATAGCACATTTATCTTTCAAGCAACCACTAGCACTTTGCTGCTTTGCATTCAAATGCGGGTGACTCTCCCTTGTTCCTTGCTGGATAAGCTTTCCAATGCCTATCCACATGCTTCATTCTAACCTCGGGTGTGAAAACCACATCACTTCTAGAATGATGGCAGAACACACCACTATATTTTGGTCTGGAATGCTAGCTTCAGCCACCTATAATTTTCTTCCTTCTCATCCTTGAAACTGCTAAAAAATCCCATGAAAAATTCACTGAAATACTAGCTGAAATTCGCTAAAAATTCCACTAGAAAACCATTTCCCTTTTTCCAATTGGACCTCTTTCCAACCAAATTTCCAATGTTTCAGATCCTTAGTGGACTAGTCTTTCGACCATAGGTGGCCCAGACAACTACATTTCTCCAGAGCTCATCAACAGCCCTATTAACTATAAGTTTTCATTGTATCGACAATTTCCTCGACTATAATTTTCCGAAGTAAGCCTTCCTGACCACTTATTAGCAGCCAAGGTCTATTGTGTCAGTGGTCGGAACCATTAATCTTCTTGGGAGCTCATCAGCAGCCTGCTTGTCTATTTTCCTCCATTGTATCAGGTCCGTAGTGGTCTAACATTGTGAACTTTGTCAGCGATTGGGACCATTCAGTCTTACGGCATTGACAGTGAAACCAACTAGACGCGCGGCATCGACGATCAGAGTAACTAACCACTCGATCATTGGACAGTTAGTCCCATAGTCTTCCATAATGGTCGTCAACAGATCAACTAACTCTTCTGACTTCCATCAGTGCTCAAGACACTAGATCCTCCCGACACATTGGCAGACCCATTAACTAATTCCTTTTGCCGTGTTGGTAGTCCGAACCTCTAATCCTTTTCGACATCTTTCATTGTTTTCTTGATCCTTTAATCTTCTCTGTCATATCGGTGATCCCATATTCTATTTTCCTTTGATATCGGTGGCTCAAACAACAAACTTTTTCCACTGCATTGGCACCTCCATCACCTATTTTTCATCGATGTTTTAGCGGTTTCATCTTCTATCTCCCGTCTATCTCCCGTCGACGCCGATGGCCTTTATCGGATGTCCTTTCGACTAAGCAATCCAGAGTTTTGGTGGACTTCAACTGAATGAAGCCATCACCTCAGTGCCTCCATCTTATTTCTTTTTTTAATCACTGGCAACCTATGAACTTTGCGAAGTCCCAAAATTTTTCAACACTTAGAAAATTTTTCTCCGGGCTTCGCATCGGCTGCGCGATAAGATAAACTTTTTCGATGCCCATAAATGGACCAGAACACTAACTTATCCTGTGGTGTCAACAAATAATTCAACTATAATTTTTTGATCGATGGTTGAAACAACTATCTGTCGAAGGGATAGTCTATTAAACAGCCACAACGACAGACGCTCGATTAACTATATTCCGCCGATCGGTGCTCTAATCCTCTATCATTCACCCATCATTGATGGGTTTGAAACTTATGTAAGTATTTTAAATTTATTTCCTTTACCTTTTTCTTTCCACATCAGTCAGTCCATAAACTAGATTTCATCGATATATCGGCGCTTCCCTTTACTAAATATCTCCAGTGGAGGTCACCTAGCAGTAAATTTTTCCTTCGCTGTTGCATTTGGTGGTTCATCCAGCTAGCATCTTGTCTTTTCCCCCAACATTTCAGCATTTTCCTTATCTAATTTCCACCAACATGTCATCGGCACTCACGTCCTCTATCCTCCACCGACAAATCGACACCTCAGCAACTAACTTTCGATGATCCTTCACCTTTTTCCCACAACCGTATCGGCGTTTCCATCATCTAAATGTCGTCGATCCCTTCAACTAACTTTCTTCGATGACCAATAGTCAACATCAGATGTTCTTTAAACTAAATGGAGTTGATGTTTCAGTGGTCTTCAGCTGATCTCCGTCGAAACTGCGGCTCCCACATCCTCTATCCTTTTCTAATGGCCGTCAAATACTTAGAAAAATTTCCACAAATTTCTTCCTCTATTGTCGTATCATCGGCTAGTCAATCCACTAAACTTCACCATCAACATGGTCTGTATCAGATGGTTGTTAGACTAATTTGTCCACCTCATCGGAAGGAATTCCCACTAAGACTTCCGATAAGTCGACAGCTTGACTCTTAGAAATTTTTCAAAAATCCTTTTCTTCCTGGCCCTCGTTGGATGACCTTCTGACTACACCTTCTAACGTATTGGAGGGGATTCTCACCTAGTCCTCCGATGATCCGATGATTCTGGCACTTAGAATATTTTCCAATGAATTTTTTGGGAAATCTTAGGTCATTCATATCTGTTCTAGGAAGAGGGAAATCTACCCCTACTATCTGATCTTTCATGGCTCTCTGAAGCTCATGCTGCAACTTGTAGGCTCTTTCACTACATATTCATGGCCCATTCAGGCCCATGCTGCAATGTTAGCTCTGATACAATACTGTAACATCCCTGACCCTGTGACCGGCAAGGAGGATGCTACCAAACCATCAAAAACCTTCAGGAAGATAGCCCCATGAACATGAACATGCATATAATGCTGAAATATAAAGATTAAAACATAAAACATACTAAGATGCATAATCCTTCATATACATAGCGGAAGGAAACATACATTCATTCAAGAATACCACATGTTCATCATATTTATTAATCAGTAAATATAAATGCAGAGATGAAATAGTCAACAATACTCAGCTTAAAAATAATTCATCTCGCAACTAGCTGCGTCACTGCAATGTTCAACCCAACCATAGGCAAGCATGCTCATCAATCTCTCAGGAACAATGCCATCCCCGAGATGGGCATGATTCCTTAAGGAATAAGGTTCAAAGTAGGACTACACATAGCCAAGGTACACAAATCAGCCAAGCCCACACAGTAGGGTTTATTAGGCCGTCAAGGAGCTAGGAAAGGCTAAACGCTAAGCTGGTGGCCTCAATGGAGAGCTAAGGACACCTACACCAAAGTTAACCAGACTTCTAAGACATCCACACACCCATCAATAGGAATCAGTCCTTTCTCTGCTTCATAGTCCCTCAGGCCCTGAATTCCCTTTCCAATACTCTTCAAGGGTTGTGGAAAAGAAATCCAGCAGTCTAACTCTGTCTGAGTGGCTCCAAACACCAATTTTCTCAAGCATACCTGGCCTCTAATACCACTCTCAATAGTCCAAATACCAACCACTGCATACCGCAGTAAAACAAACAGCTCACAGCTTTGTGAGGAAAATAAAGATAACAGGGTGACAACCCAAATGAAAGGGTGAACACAGCTCAAGTCCACAAGATGACTCTGATTTGTTCTTGGCCCTAGCGTGAACAAAACAACTCAGCAGCAACCCCACAAGATAATTGCACATGCAAATACCAAAACCAAGGAAATATCTACAAGCCAATCCATACTGGAACAACATGAAACTTACACAGTCCACATATGGGCAAGAAGATGAATTCCCAGCATTGACAGGGAAAACATATGAACAGCGGAGTCGTGCCCCTTAGGTCGCTCTTCCAACTTACTGCATAAGATCACAATCCCCCAACCCCTGCGTGAGGTAAAACCATCCAATTTCTAGCCTACACATGAGGATTAAACAAAATAATGGGGAAATCCCCCCAAGCGGTGCATGAGGAAGTCCAGACAGGGAAACATTCACGTGAGGGTGAATAGTACTCAACCGCCAGAATGGATTTGTGGGAGGAATGGAATTGTGGTATGTTCCCCTACCCCCAGTGTGAGTGAAGAGGAAGATTCCAATTGTGGAGTCAGCACGTGGGAAAGGACTGACCGTCCTGCCATACCCACCACTACTCAGCAATAACTACTCCTAGATATCAGAAGTTTAAATGGGTGGCCGACACATGGTAAACTCCCAATGACCCCCAGGGGTTGGACAACCCCCCCTTAACCTTAGGAATCATGCCCTTTTCATTCAATGTTGCACCATCATAGCTGGTTGTAGGTTTATTTTAATTGATTGGCATATTTACATGATGCCAAAACTATAATGTGTTGGACAACACGATATACCATCAACAATGATCCCTATTGCCGAAACATACATGACCAAATCGATGGTGGGGATTTTTCCTTTAGCTCCACACCACGATTAATTACAATATATACATCATGACCTTTTTAATGTAACCGGGGTCAAAACTGGGACATTACAGAGAGATTTAAATTATTCCTACAAAATTGCCTTTGATTGCACAAATAATGAGGCAGAATATGAGGCTATGATGTTAACAATTCATATCTTGAAGGAGTTCCAAGTTAGAAGGGTGGTGATACATGGGGACTATGAGCTGGTATTTAAACAAAAGAAAGGTGAGTATCAGGACAGACATCCTAGGATGAGAAGCTACAAAAAATTTTCCCAAGACCTGATAGAATGTTTTGAAGAATACAATTTAATCTAATTCCCATATTACAAAACTTTATAATTGATTCTTTGGCAACTTCCGCTGTTGTTTTCAAAATTCCCATGCACCAAAATAGAAACTATGAGGTTAGAGTTAGGAACAGAACCTTTGTCCCAGATAATGTTAAGAGTTGGTAAGTCTTTGACGATGACAAACAGATTTAGAACTTCTTCACTCTCATTGGGGATTTTGATGGCTTGAACATTGATGAAAAAAATGCACTCCTATAAGGGCCTACTCTCACCCAAGAAACCATGCCAAGTCAAGATATCACTCTCCAATAAATGTGTTGTTTTATCCCACAATAATGAGAGGGGGGTTGAATCAGTATTGTGAGTTTTTACTTTAAAATACACAAAATAAACAATCAACACAAATTTTATCATGGAAACCTCACAAGAGAAAACCACCAACACAAACTCATTAATAGGAGGAATTTACAAAATTGTTTATTTGATGCAACATAAAGGATGTAGATACACCCTGGAATTTTCCTGCAACTATATACTTGGATGCTACAACACCCCTATTGTTTTCTACCTACTTCAACAAAGAAGGATGCTATGACACCCTATTCTCCAGCTACGACTGGAAGGAGGCTACGACCCCCTGTAGACCTATGGGATGCCCCAACACCACCCTACCACCCTAGAGTGATTTTATTAGTCTTTTAGAACAGTTGAAAAATTATTCACTTTGGACTCTATTAGAATTTCTAACAAAGACACTTTATTCTTTACACATTCATTCAATAAATACATTTTACCTATTACGTACCAATGCATCTCTCCATAGATGCATTTTTTCAGTTTGGATCGTGACTATTTACTTACAGACATACCTCTTCATCATCTACTCATTCAATAGTCACATCATTTCATCGTTAAGTTTCAAAAAACATATTGTTTCATTCTTCTCACAACCCATAGTTCATTTCCACAGCTCTGTTTATCATTTTCTAATTCTTCTGCAATCTTCTTCTCTAGATACACTCCGGACCGTTGATCTTATGCCCCAATCTCTTTGAACCACCAATCTACTCTAAATATTTCCTCTTTAAATCATATTTCTCCACCAAGTTCCTATGTTGACAATTCCCCAACGTTGATCTTCATTGGGATTCTCCATGAGCGTCAATCTTCAGATTGCGGGATGCGAGATGTAATATTTCCCAACATCATATCTTGACTTTTGGAAAAAATATTTCCACACTACTTTTTTTCAAACCGTTGATCTTTTTTAGTGGAAATAACTTTAGCCATCCTTTCTCTCCAGATTGCGGGATGCGGGATGTCACATTTCCAAAAATCATATCTTGACTTTCTATAATCTTCTTTCCACAACTTCTCTTCCACACCATTGATCTGTTTTGTTGGAACTAATCTTAGCCGCTCGATATTGATATTTTGTAGAAATTCATCCTCCTTCTTGTCTTTTGCAGAACTGATCCTCAGTCATTGGATCTCGTGCAGGATGCTTCTTGCTATTAATTCCATATTGAATTTAGATTTCATCATGACTTTGCGGATTAGCATGATCTCTTTGTGGAAATACTTTGCAACTATTTCTAATAGTTTTTTCATTCATACTACATCTCTACTTCCACTCCACCTTCTATTGTTTGTTTCATTAACCATTGTTTACATCATATTGTTCGACACTCTCTTGGAAGTCTTCATATCAGTCATCCATCTCATATGTGTCATGCCACATTCTCAACTATTCCATGTCATGCCATCACTACCTTAGTATTTCACTAAGTTTGTCCTTCCATCACATCCACTGGTTATTCCTTTGTCATTCGTGAACATATTTGACATCAATGACAACTATATACTAAAAAATATCCCCCTTTGGCATTGATGTCAACTAATCTCTGACCATTCTCCCCCTTTGATAACAATGACAAAGGAACCTTTTTGTCTAACAGATCCGCCTGTTAGCATTTCTCCCCTTGAGATGAGCTTTCTCCTTTTAGTACTTTTGTAACAAAATTACTCCCATTTTCTGTCTAAGATGCTCAAAATCTTCCTTAGGTAGTGGTTTGGTGCAAATGTTAGCAATATGTTCTTTTGTGTCAATGTATTCTAATTTGAAAGCTTTTTGAGATACATGTTCACTTAGATAGTGATACTTGATTGGTATATGTTTTATATTAGAATTCATTATAGGAATTTTAGACATATTTATAGCACTAGTGTTATCACAATTGATCAATAATGGATCTTCATATTTTACAAGTAGATATTCTAGGGTTTGTCTAATCCAAACAACCTGAGTGCAACATGAGGCGACAACAATATATTCTACTTCTGTTGTAGAGAATGAAATGGAGGGTTTTTTTTACTTGACCATGATACTAAATAATTTCCCATAAAAATGCTGCTCCACTCATACTTTTTTGATCATCAACACTTCCTTCCCAATCTGCATCAGTAAATTCCTTCAAGGTAAATTCTTGTCTTTTCGAATACCATAAACCATACTCCATAGTACCTTTTAGATATTTGAAAATCCTTTTTACTACTGTTACATGTGTTTCTTTGGGAGTTGACTACAATCTGGCCACCAATCCAACAACTTGCATCACATCTAGTCTTGTGGCTGTCACATATAGCAGACTTCCAATCAGGGATCTAAACATGGTATGATCTACTTCCATAGATTCATCATCCTTACATAACTTGCAACCAATGACCATAGGATTACCAACAGGTTTGGAATCTTCCATTTTAAACTTTTTCAAGATGTCTTTGATGTACTTGTTTTGAGAGATGAAAATTCCTTCATCTGTTTGGTATACTTTCAGTACTAAGAAGAATGTCAATTAACCCAACATTGACATTTCAAATTCTTTCTTCATTTTAGAGGCAAAGTATGCACTTAGGATTTGAAGATTGCTTCCAAAAATTATATCATCCACATAGAAAACAACAACGATCATATTTTTATCTTTGATTTTTAGGTAAAGATTACATTCAGTGACTCCTCTTTTAAAACCTTGTTGTTTCAAGTAACTATCTAGTCCTAAAAACCATGCTCTTGGAGCTTGTTTGAGACCATAGAGTGCCTTTTTGAGTTTACAAACATAATCTTTGTTTCAAGACAAGAGAAACCCTTCAGGATATTAAATATACACTTCTTCTTCTAGTTTCTCATTCAAGAATGCAGGCTTGACATCCATTTGATATACTTTGAAGTTTTTATGGCACGATATTGCTAAAAACATTCTGATTGCTTCAAGTCGAGCTACTAGAGCATATATTTCTTTAAAATCAATACCTTCCACTTCGGAATAACCCTTATAGGAAAGTCTTTCTTTGTTCATTATTACTTGTCCATCTTGATTGAACTTGTTTTTGAAAATCCATTTGGTTCCTACAATGTTATTATCTTTAGGCCTTGGGACAAGTTCCCAAGTTTCATTTTTCTCAATATGATATAGTTCTTCATTCATGCCTTTGACCCGGTCATCACTTTTGTTGGATTTTGTAAAGTTATTGGGTTCTACTATTGAGAGTAGGGCTTGTTCCACATCTGGTAGTTGAATTCTTGGTTTGACTCCGGCATTTTTATCACCCATGATCTATGACTCTGGATGATCCTTTCACACCCTTATAGAAGGATTTTTAGTGTTAGGTCTAGGGAAGTCTTCATCAACTTCCTGTGTATCTTCCTTCTCTTTTTCTTCTTCTTTGTTATGAATTCTCTCATCCTTTTGCAAATATTTTATTTCATCATCACATGTGTTTTCAATACTGTCAAGATTTTTCTCTTTCCTTGGTTTTATATCATCTAAGTTTACATCTGCACTTTGTACAACTTTATGTAACCTTTTATTGTAACACCTGTATGCCTTCTTAGTGGATGAGTGTTGTAAAGGAAAGTATCCTATGGATAGGGTTTAAGAGGCCATCAACGTACTGGGGTTGAAAGAGATATGCACAATGTTCAGCAAGCATATAACAGCAAGTTTCAGAGATAAGAAAGGTCCACACCTGATAAACTGAAGGTTGGTCCAAGATTTCTCTTAAATCCTCTTCTTTCTCCTCTTGCTTCAAGAGACCTACAAAACAATTTATACCTTCCTCAAACCATTATGACCACATATAAAACAATGATAGTCAAATAAACATGAAACAATGATCTGATTAACATCATCATATGATCATAAACAGAGATTCAATCACACATTGAACAATGATTTGGGAAGAAGAAGGACATCACATCTTTATTAATATTGAAAACAAGTACAAGTATACCTTCTCTTCAAGTTTGGCACCTCACAAAACCTTGATCTGGTTCTGTTGCTTCTCTTCTCCAAAGAACTTAGCCTCCAAGCTCTGCAACACAAGGGGAAGACCTGCAGGGAAAAGGTGTGGGAAAAGAGAGTCCTGATTCCTCCAGCATAACAATGCATAAATCCAAGTCCCCTCTCATGGCCTTTCCTACCTCTATTTATATGGGTGAAATAAGGTAGTTTCGCAGGTTGAAGAGGTTACAGCAGTTAAAGAAATTAAGCTAAATGACTTAACTAATCTCCAATTAACGTGTGTTTTTATGTTTAAATGCTAAGAGGCACATTCGTGGGTATGTAGTAGAGCAACCCGTGAATGATTCGCGACTATCTATAAGGGAAAACCACGAATACATGGATTCGCAACTTGCTACAAAGGAGACTCAGGAATGACTCGTGAGTTGTATAGAAAGATAGTCGTGGATACATCCTAACATGGCAAACATGGAAAAGTAACTAGCTGGATAGAGGCAGAATGTATTTCATAATATGCCAAGCTATAGTATTTTGGGCAAACCTCAATCCATAGATGTCCTTTTGTGTGCCAACATGAGGAATGTCGGCACTCGGACGGAGAGGTTCCATTCTGGTGTATAACAGATGCCCCCTAATGTATGAGGTTAGAGGGGAAGACGATAGCCGAAATACATTATAAAGGAAAAAGTTGAGTATGGAGAGAGCAGAGAATCCAAGATCGAAAGGCTCGAGTCAAGGTACCTGTAAGAGAGATACATGTCAGAAAAAATGATCCCTGGGACATACACGTCCATATACAAAACATCGCCATAAAAATAAAGGCAGATCCAACATATGTATAACTGATGAAACTATCATGGTCACTCAATATGCAAAAAGGTGCCATATCAAATCTAAAGGATCCATGGCCACAAATGAACAAGGTGGATCCATGCTCAACAATCAATCATAGCCACAAAAAATACAAGGTGGATATATGTCTCAGCAAAATGTCATATAAAGTATAACAAGGTCTTGCGCAACTTGGGCAATAGAAAAAAAATGATGCTACTATTGGCCCCAAGGTCTTCAATCCAAACCGCCCAAAAAAGGTACGAATCCTAACCATGCGAATAAAGGAGCTGAAGTCGAACATGGAGGAAACTGTTTGATTAGCGATCAATAATGAGAACCGTTGACAAACGCGATGGAAACCACCATTAATGAAAATGGTCCCCAAGGTACCTAGTACATTCTAACAAGTGTGATTACAAGGACTTGAAGTCGAACACTTGAAGAATCTATCGAGTAGGAGACATTAAGGTATTCCCACTACCCAATAGCGAGGGAAATTGCCATTGAGGACAACAATTCCCAAGGTACTATCATAAAACTCTAAATCTCGTCCCCAGAGCAAGATGTGTTGCAGTCGATAGGAAGAGATCTGTTGGAAGGAAGGCATTAAGGCATTTTTCATCATCCAACACGAGGTAAGTCAAAGACTAATTGGATCTAGAATTGGTACTGAATTTCACAAAAAGGACCGCTGACGACATGATGTAATGAACTGATACCAGGGAATGGCCGACACAAAAAGTCAAGGAAACTGCAGAATGGCCAACAAAGGTTTAATCCTTGAACAGTGAGCATGACACAAAAGTGACTTAGGCAGCTTTTGACACAAAATAGGACCAATGAAACAAATCTACAATGTAGGAAACATTGATAGATTCCCCATATAATTGGAAAAGAGACCAACTGGAGGAGTAAGAAACTCTGAATCAGGATAAGGTCAAAATAATAGGACCCAACTGTTGATAGACTCAAAATTGGTGCTTTGTTCAAGGAAACAAGACTTGCTACCAAGATATAAAAAACATGGAAATAAACCTCCCCTTCCCCTCTTTCTTGTAAGGTTTAACAAGTCCAAGAAAGAAAACTCGGGACCATCTTCATTTTTGGCAAGCTCGAAGAAAAGAAAGAAGAATGCTTGATAAGGCACTGATTCGTGGATTTTACGAGCCTGAACTACTACATGCTCCATGATGTTTTCATAGTTTAGAGAGTCTGAAAACTCCAAAGAAGACTCCAGGGGGGTCCTTTTTCATACAATTTAGTCTCCTGAGGCCGAAAAAGTATAAAACCAACCAAAGAAGAACTCTCTTAACTTCCGAAGAAGAAAAGGTGCACCTTTTTCATACTTAGTCAGGAAGGTCCGAAAAAGGTTAAATTACCACCTACCCAACGCTCCTTCAAAAGCAGCATATAGCCTGAGTTTTACGAGTGTGAAAGAAGGCAAGATCACTCGAAAAGATCCATTTGATTACGAGAAATGGGGCTTACAACAATAAACTCAATGCTTTGTCCTTTAGGGTTTAACGAGCATGACAAAGACATAAAGTACACTCAGAATCTTTTTCATATTTTGGTCCAGAGCATGAAAAAGAGAAAACTAAGCTCATACCGGGGGTTCCTTTTCCGTAAGTTTAGTCCCTCAGGTCTGAAAAAGTGATAAACCTATGCCTGAGAATACTCTTCTCAATTCAGTAGAAAAGAGATGGATCCTTTCTCATATTATTCCACATGGTCCGAGAAAGAGATAACCTACCACCAATGTGGATTCCCGTTCACATATTCTTAACGAGCCTGAATGGACAAGTTTACTCGGCAGTCAAGTCTATTTTGAGGAGTCAGACTTGGGCCTAAAGAAACTCAAAATATTTCCCGTGAAGTTTTAATGAGTCCGGAAAATTCAACTCGTGGCCTCCTTACTGTTTTTAACAAGCTCGAAGGAGAGCAAAAAGAATGCTCTAACTGCGAGGAGACAAGTGTCATAGATAGGCGAAACTAGGTCCAAGCGCAAGGAACAAACCTATGCATAATGTAAGGAAAGTGAGCAAGATAAGAACACTTGGGGAATGTCTACTCAAGGTAAAGGGTGTCAAGTTGCAAAGGCAAAATGATACAAGGCTTAGCAATGATGAGAACAAAGATAAGGGCTTATACAATGAGCTAAAAGCGTGTAAGCCGACATCAGGCTCATAAGCGCGAGCAGGGCACATGCAAATGCAATTACGAATTGAACAATAAGGTGAGGCCAGTAAACAGTTGTGAACCCAACTACAAATCATGTCTCTAAGAAACAACAACATCAGGATCATATTCAAAAGAAAATCTTCGATGCGGGTCACTTTGGAAGAAACACATGCGACTTTGCTATCTTCTATAAAAGGTAAAATCAAGGCAGAATCAACTAAAGGATATTCTATAGAACCAAGGCTCAAGGGTTTATAATCAACAAGATCAACCTCAGAAGGAGAGAAAAAATCAACAAGGGAGATAGAGTCTGTAGGAACAAACTCAATATCAGAGGAGTTGAAAAATTCATAAGAAAATCAAACTCATCAGGATCACTGACTTGCTGTTAAAATAAAGAGTCAAAAGTCTCAACAAGACAAACATAAGAGGAAAGGTCAGGCTTACTAGGAAAATTAGGGTTAGACTTAGTCACAAGTGAACCAACATCCAAAAGAAGGTCAGACTGTATCAAAGACTCTCGGAAGACTTCATCCAAAGGATGGAGATCATCCGAGATAGGACACATATCTAAACTTTCAAATGGATTGACAGAGTGGAGATTAGGCCCCACAGTCTGTATAGGATGACTCACTCGGTCAACTACTGGAACCAAGTCTCGAGAAGGTAAGCATGAAAACAGAGGCTGCTTCTCAGTAGCAATTGAACACAAAGGACAAGAGGCCACATAGTTCACCTGTGGTGGGGTGGTGTCTACAGAAACACTGGGAATCAATAAAGGAAAGACCTGGTCTCTATTTGGGTCAGGAGACGGATCAAGAAAATCCAACTGATCGATAGTGACAATTTCTTCACCATGATTAAAGTACATCACACGAAAGAATGTTGACACCACAGCTTACATGGCATAGACATAATCACGTCCAAGGAGAATATTAAAGTCCAAGGGGTCTTCTATCACCATGAAGTCAACTAAGACGGTCTTCCCACCCAAAGTAACAGGTGTTTGAGCAAGAATTCGCAAGGCTATACAAGTTCTTCTATCAAACGCCAGTAACTGACTAGCAGTCGACACGAGGCTGGGAGATCCCATGCCTCACCAAGCACGAGTAGACAAAATACTAAATGAGGATCCTTCATCAACAATACAACGAGCAATCATATAAGGTTCAACTCTGACCTTTATCTGGAAAGGTGCATTAGAAGGAAGGTGCGGCTCAACTAGGCTGTCCCAATCAAAGGAAGCAATCTGGAGGCTTGATGGGGGTTGATCTGAAGCAAGTTCAGTACCCCCTTGTTCAATAAGGTCTGAACTGGCAGTGAAGAAAATGTGACTAGTAGACACTTCACTCTCCAAAGGAAGAGTGGGGTTGATCGATACTAGAATCGATTCAACCACTTCATGAAAGTCACTCTCCAAAGGGAGAGTGGGATTGACCAAAGATGACATTGGTTCAATCACATCAGGATCACTCTTCAAAAGAAGAGTGGGATCGACCAAATCTAAGATTGGTTCAACCACTTGATCAACCAAAGGTTGAGTAGGTTGTTGAGAAACTATAGGTTGTTCTTGAGAAGGAAATCCTTGAGTCTTGGACCACACTCTTCTTACCTCTGTGATAGCAGGGAATAGATGAGTAAGATAATCTCCATCACATAGCATACAAGGGAACTTAAGTTTGCACTTCGAACGACCAGTTTTCTCAACTATGTCAACATGACTAGCAGTGGATGATTGTTTTCTCTCAACATGACCTGCAGAGGATGAGAGTTTGCCCCCAGCATGAAAACCAGAGGCTGAGTGACTGGGTTCAACCTCACTAAGAGAGGATGGTTGTTGAGAGACTTCAAAATGTTCAAAAACGGGATGACCATGACTCCAAACTCTTCACACCTCCGCAATAGAAGGGCATTTATAAGTAAGGTTGTCTCCTTCACAAAGCTTATAAGGAAACTTGGGCTTGTGTTTTGAACGGGTAGTCTTTTCAATAGTGTCAACATGACTAGTAGTGGTTGACAGATTGTCTTCAGTATGGACCACAGAGGCTGAGAGACTTCCCCCAGCATGACTTGCAGAGGCGAAGAGACTGGGTCCAACATGACCTACAGAGGTTCGATGGGCACCACCAACATGAACAACAGAGGTTGAATGGTTAGGATCAATCTGCTTTGTATAAATTGAGTGTGTGCCCCCAGCATGAACAACAGAGGCTGGGTGGATGGATCCACCATGAACAATAGAGGTTGGATTGGGAGGTTCAACTTGAAAAATAGAGGTTGAACAGGTGCCCTCATCATGAACAACAGAGGCTAAGTGACTGGATTCGACATGACCTGGAAAGGTTGAAAGGATCCCACCAGCATGAACAACAGAGGCTGGATGGTGAAGATCAACTTGACTTGCAGAGGTTGAGTGCTTAGATCCAACATGACCCGCAGAGGTTGGATGGGTGCCCCCAGCATGAATTGCAGAGGCTAGGTGGTGAGGTTCAACTTGACTTGAAGAGTTTGAATGGGTGCCCCCTTGCTTATGTGCCTTCTTCCTATTCCTCCTTCTTTTACTCCTTTTAGACTACCGGTTACTAGTATCAGTACTTTCACCGCATGAGGTAGAAGGAGGAGGAGAATCATCTACAGGTGAAGAGGAAACATTGTTTTGATTCCCTTGATATAATGAGCTTACTTGAGAAGCATCAGGAGCATTCAAGACAGTTGGAGTGGAAAACAACCACACTGGTAGCCCTAGGGTGAATCCTGGAAGATTCAGGGTGGCTATCAAGGGAACACCAACATTCCCCGTGAGAGGAATATTACAAGGAGTTTCCAGCATGGGGATCTCTTGGTTGGTGTTCAAAGGGGTGCTATCCATAGATTCAAACTAGAAGACAAATTCTGAGGTTGATAGGCAACCAAAATTACAAAGCACACACCTAAAGGCACACTAAGTACAGACAAACCACATAGCACTCACTAAAAATTCCTAAATCCAAACAAACAAATAGGTATAAGATATACTTTCTAGAAGAAAGCTGATAGACAGTTACTTGGTGTCCCTATAGATGTTCTTAGGCACAAGCGGAGGAATCACCCACCGCCCTCCCACACTTTCTACCGGGGTTACCTTCCAAGCCCGTCCAAGGTCAACCAGAAATAACCTTCTGATGTACCTGTGTATGAACCCTAAATGTCAAAGAGACTAAAGGCTACCTTAACTATATTGATAGTCTGGGGGGACAGTCGCAAGATGGACTCGTACGCATGGGCAGGGTAGCTGAGCCTGAAACTTTGTCTAGGACAGAATCCCCAGATGTGTAAAATTCCTGAGTTACACTTTGACAAGGATTCAGAGGGTTAACTCCTCTGTCCAAGCCTCCATGCGGCCTCATGCTTAACTCCCATTTGAGAGGAGGTTCCCAGATACAATCAATAAATTCAATGATTTACCTAGTGATTGGCCAACTACGTCTTAATTTAACACTTGTGGAGAGTTGAAACTCCCTAATCCACAAGTCTAGCCTGAGCTAGTTGGTGTATGACCCTATAAAATAAAACTTGCTAGTAATTTTTAAATTATATCGTTTATTTTAAGGGATGTTTTTAGTCAGAGGGTAAATGGCATGAAACTTATGTGGTGTTTTGACTCAAAAGTTGAAACAAAATGACTAAGCAAAGAGAAATGAACTGCAAAAAGAAAAAACTATTCTCTTTATTTTTCTTTTTCAAATAGAAACTTGAAAGCCACAAAAGAACAAATTCTTTTTATATTTTTCAAAAACAATGATATGCCATGCAATCTAGACTAAAAACCTAATCTACATGCATATAAAGCAAACCATTAGAGGAATTTTGGGGTCTAAAATGGGCCTCCTAAGGAAAATAATAAAACAATAGTTAAAATAATAAAATAATATTGATTAATTTTGGAGGAAGAAAGAAAAAACTACTTTTTGTGTTTGTATTTTTGACATATCTCCCCGTGTTTTTACTCAAATTTTGATTGGGAGAGCTCGTTGGATGCAGAATTTGATTCCGCATCCAACGAGTACCCACACTGCATACTTTTGATAGACCCTGCTACCCCAAAAACAAGAAATACTTGAAAAAACATGATGATGATGTCATCATCACATTTTTTTAGGTATTTCTTGTTTTTGGGGTAGCGGGGTCCATCAAAAGTATGCAGTGTGGGTACTCGTTGGATGTGGA